>LGRX02022534.1:0-22421 GCA_001247695.2 Cymbomonas tetramitiformis
GCATATATATATTCATATATCTCCTGTTTGATCATATATACTATATATACTATATATACATATATACTATATATATGTGTGTGTGTTACGGTACAAGCGCGCCACACGCATATGCGTGTTTGTGTCACCAGTACAAGCGCGCCAGGCGTATATATATATATATATACATATACATGCCAGGCGTACATGTTTATAGTATATATATATCATGTAGTACTATGTATATATACATATATATATATATATGTGCAAATATATATATTTATATATATGTATATATGTATATATGTATATATATATATATATATATATATACATATACCATGACATGACATGGCATGTCATGTGTGCCAGGGCAGGGGCACTACGACATATTCGGAATGATGTTTTTGATTGAACGTGCAAAGGTACGACAATCGGTCATCTGAAATACTTAGGGCTCTACAAGAATGTCCTAGTGACACAGTGAAAACGCTGAACGCCGTAGGGCGGTTTGAGCGAGGCAAATCGGGTATCTCAAAAGATAGAAATGAATACACGACTCTCAGGCTATCTACTGTAAGCTCTGAGGCCGTCACTAGGCAATCATATCGTGTGTCACAGTCTAAGCTACCGAAGTCGAACTACTGAGTACAGGTAGGAAGTCACTGTACTGTCATTGTCACTGGCATACGTCATACGTGGTACTGCACTACTGAATCTCAGCACACCACCTCGGCTGAGGTGGCACAAGAATGTGAAACAGGTAGCGGCTAATGCAAACTAAGAGGTCCCCGTCCACGGATCAGAACAACATCAACCAAAGGGCCGACCTGCCGCCATCCCCGCTTCCGGCTAACCCTCTAAACCGAATGCTAAAGTACTAGTATATGCATGCCAACTAGGTGGACTGCCACAAGGATATGAAAATAGTGGCAAATAGCAACTGGTCTCCGCCAGATCTCGCTCCCCGATAGATACTCTCATCCGATGCTGCTCAGCTCGATGGTCAACCAGTATTCGAGGTCACAGAAGATGTCAGAGAAGTACAGGATGTAGTCCGAAGGCCAGAATCCAGTCAGATGTGCTTAAGGTCAGAGTAGAGCTATCGGTGTCTAAGGTCTCATAGGGCAGGTCATAGGTACCAGTCTGTCCACGAACACAAAGTCCAATCCAAGAGGGCACCACGTCAAAGGGCATCAATCCAGTCTGGCCAGAAAGATCTCTTGCCCGACCGCTGCCGGCTCATAGGCCTGCCGGCTCAGCCGGACAGAGGACCAGAGAACCTAGGAGTCACCCGCACCACTGGGGCGCGGGCGGATCACGTCCATGAAGGACTCGATCATGCTGATGATCACCCGCACCTTGTCCTTGAGGCCAGGAAGAGGTTTGGTGAAGATATCAGTCAGGTTGAGTAAAGTATTGATGTAAACAGGCACTAGGTACCCAGCACACACCCACCCCCGAAAGCAGTGAAAACGGATCAACACGTGCTTAATCTTGGTGGATAGCATGACATTCCTCAGGATGGAGGAGGCCGCCTGGTTGTCAATCATGACAGCCACCGGGAGCTCCAGCCTGGGAATGAAGGGCCCAGAGGTACCATACATGCCAGACCGCTGAGAGTGGTACTCCCGCGGACCGTCCTCATAGCCTGTGCCGTCAAATGGCACCGGCACCGCATGAGGCAGGGCATACAGGTTGCTGTCAGGAACAGGCTCAGCCTCCCGATAGTGTAGGGGGGAGGCGGGGCCCATCTGACCATAACCCATCGCATGATTCTCGAAGAACGTGGCCGCCCTCTGCATCCAAGAAGTGTCGGCTGCAGGGAAGGCCGTAGACAGAGCCAGAGCAGACACGCCCGGCTCCTGCTGCGTGATTCTGATAAATCCGAACATCTCCACAATCATATTGTCTATTCTACTAATTCTAGGGCGGGTTAACAATACCTAAGAGCGATATTCGAGCACTCTAATATCCATAATAATTTGAGATATTGCATAAAACACATGCTTGGCGATGTTTGTTGTAGTTAGTTTTGCGCGTTGAAGTTTTAATTTCTGCTACTTGTGATACGGGCTGATATGCGAGCCCTTAGTATATCATATAATATAATAAAAAGCGCTGTGTTATAGGACGGTAACACACGCGTAAGTTATTAGCGGGGATGAGTGCAGACTTCTGTGAGAAGATACTGCTCTAGCACAACGCTAGCTCATCTATACCGAATGTCTCCCATCGCATAGATGGTACCGCCATTGGGTTGTGAACCCGAGACATTGGTTGAACGACTGGTATCGGCAGAACGAATGATGCGTTCGCCCTATGATACCCGCATGCTTGTTCCGCACATGCTAGAAGCGAAGATGATTTCTTGTTTGGTACTTCAAGATTGTATCTTGCTTCGCCATCTTCGAGTTCGACATACGAACTCTCGATGACAGGTGTCATTCAAGTCTTTCCTTGAATAAATGACAGATGATGTGACTTATCATCTCGATGACATGTACAGTCATAGTCGACCGTACTGACGACTGTCTGTCATTATAATATATGACATGACTCGACATGACATGACATGGTATGACATGTCTGACAGGTATGACACGTATGACATGTATGACATGTATGACACATGTGTCATCGGTCATAACCCTGACAGATCTCCCCTCTTAAAAGAGTTGTGACCTCACAACGGGCATACCTTTGTATATGTCTTTGATGTCATTGTTGTTGTTGCTTCTGCTGGTACCAGTCTTCTTACACCGATTTGAGGCGTCCCTCATGGTGTTTTTAGGATTTTGGGGGGAACTGAGTCCACTTTAGTCCCTCACCTTAGCATGATGCCTTACAGGCTAATGCCTTACAGTTCTTAGGATGTAGCCCCCTTTGAATTGCGTATCGTATTGCAGAGTGACGATTCAAGGTTCAATGAATTGCGTTTCGTGATACACATTGACGTTGGATTACTGATTGATCCACACGTATCGTGCGTCAGAGTGACGATTCAAAGTATCCGAGGTGTACGTTACGGATTATTGCGCTAGCCGTCGTCGCTTTAGCGAACGATGATCCCACGATTTAACGATTTATAATCGCACGATTATCGGCCTTATATATATATATATAACTGATCGTTTGCTGTTCGTTTCCACAGTTATTATATATTGTGCACCCAACCCTTCCTCCCCTCCTGAAGACATCAAAGGAGGTTCACAGGCGGTCATGGGGAGCCCTTTGGATGTTTCCGGAGTTATTTCACCGGGGGCTTGTTTTAATGCAAACGGAGTGGCCCTGCTTAACGGGATTGGACTTATAATCCTTTACCCGGTCTGCTCAACTCCTCAATTATTGGTCCAGTACGCACGCTTTGACGAACATCTGTCGCGATGAGTGAGAGTGGATTCGCCACGTACTAATGTGAAATTTATTTTAGTTATGTGTGTCAAGCATAACTTAGGATCACAACTCCGTCTACCTCAGTCGATGTCTCCGGTAGCTTCGGATGACTGGCCACAGAATCCGATGACTAACCACGGTCTTGGCAAAGGTAGCATTAGCAGTTTTTCACAGATATTGGTACCCGCATATGCGTATCTGTGTAAGGGTATGATTTATACAAGGCTCACTACACCTTAGCAAGGAAGGATCAATTCCTGCTCCTGTCATATCAATTTGATGCAGGGTAAAAATGTTAGGGATGTAACCCTGCAGTTCTCGGGATGCAGCCCTGCAGTTTTTGGGATGCAGCCCTGCAGTTTTTGGGATGCAGCCCTGCAGTTCTTGGGATGCAGCCCTGATATATATACGACCGATCGACGAAAACCCTTGGGTACATGTTTCCACGGCCTGATTGTTATTTGGTCGGCAATTATTGGCAAAAGTCATCGGCTATCAGCTTTTGACTCAGAAGCCACAATGTTATAGAAGCTGCGACCTATTGTAACCATATGCGGCAGTTATGCCTTCAGCATACGTAGACAATATGATTATGTGGAACTTATAATCCCACTTAAGTTGCATCATGATAAATTTATCCAGGTGTTAACAAGTGTTCAGGATTTGATAAGGGGTTGACGCCCCACAAGCTAAAGGTCACTGTCTCATAAGACTCGCCTCAAGTGTGCGGCTTTGAGGATCAGTGTCCCAGCGAGGCACAGGCATGATGCTTCCTTGATCATGGTGGAGCTGGAAATGAGAATGCTCAAGATATCCGAAGACAGGAAGGCTTTTTTGTTGGCCAGAGTTACTGTCTAGATGCTTAACCTTGATGGGATGGCATTCGGATACAAACTGTGCAACCATGCATGTGACTTATGCAATGGTGTATGATTTTGATGAATTGTCTCTTGTCATGAATCTGGAAGGAATGACGGGCAAATAGCTAGAGTGGCGGATCTCACTCACTCGGCTTTGCTGTTATGGAATTCGATGCCTGATGGCACAACTGGCAATCCTTTGCTCAGATGCTTTCCTTAAGACATTGGCAACAACTTGTGTGCCAGCTTCTCTAGATTTGGGGAGAAACCATGGATCAACAATTCATCAATCAAAACACATGTTACCAAGGTTGATTCAACGAATCCTTCAACTCTTGAATTTCGACAATCAGCATCTTAGGCTGTTGACGTCAAAGTGATGGTCGCAAGCTTACAATATAGCTTATTCTCATTTGAAAAACCATCGTTCTCCTATGTCAGTGCCCTTCATATAATATGATAGAGCCGGAGAAATATGCATCTATGATTTCTTCATAATGAACTTCATGTGTCAGTAAGTCAAATAAGACTTCATTTGATGCTTCAATCGGCATGATGTACCGTGTCATCAACTTTATGACTGCTATGCACAGATGCTGGAACTTTTCATAAGATTTTTGATCTTCCTAGCAAAATTGCAATGATGTAAAATCAATTTGTGGCAGCTGTATAAAGAATGAATGAATCTATACTTCTTCCTCCCCCTTTAAAAAGAGGTGTATCAAACCAATCAGATGGTGATGGAGAATGTTATTCAATCATTATGTTATGTGAAAATGGTTTGATAGAAAATCAGACTGAGATTACTCATCGAATGCTTTCGAGGTAACAATGTCAATATGAACACCGATTCTCCCTACGTCATACCGGCAATATGCCTGACGTTTTTGAATGTGGCAAATGCCAAATTGTTAATTCACTGTGATTCGATATGCAGTTTTTGGGTTGCAGCCCACATACATTGTCAGTTCAGGGTCACTATAGTGTGCCCAACTTAGACAATGGTGTGCCCAACTTAGACAATGGTGTGCCCAACTTAGACAATGTTGTGCCCAACTTAGACAATGATGTGCCCAACTTAGACAATGTTTCTGGATAATGATTGTCATAATGAACAACGAAATCAGTGATGGTACCGAAGTTAACTTTGGTATCGAAGCTAATGAAGAGTCAATCAAGAAGTGTTCGTAATGACAACAACTTACTACGAGTTGTATTTCCGTAGTTGATGTATGGCTGGCATGTCATTTCATTATGATTAGAACATGGCATTGCCTAGTGATATGTGTATCTTCTTTAGTACATGATCGCTTATCTCAATGGTGCCCATTTTATTTTTGGGCAAACACTATTCAGAGACTTCTTATGATAAGGAAGTATAAATGATGAATGTGTCATTTCAATCCGATAGAATTGTGACTTGTTGATGACTATAACATTTCTGTCACTTTCCAGAATGAGGATGAATTGTGCTTGGAAACCATCTGTAGATTGCGGGTTCGAGTTCCGCCATGGCTTTTCCCAAGACTTCGTGGCCTAATGGACGAGGCAACAAATTTCTAAACATTCCAGAATGAGCTTTCAAAGAGTCTTTATTCCTCAATGAAGCATGCTTGTCTTATGTGCCAAAATGATATGAAACCACAAGTATGGTGTCAATCTATATGTGGATGGTTTATACCATTGTATGCTATTCCACAAATAAGTAGTGATATCAGAATAAAAACTTTGGACAATTGCAACTCAGTACAAACCCGAGTGCATTCAAGTCCACTTGTATACTCAGAATCTGAATCTAATGTACTTTTTATATGCACAGGATAGAACATATTTTCTATGTGATTCTGGATTCAGGAACTAGAGTCAATGTAAAACTCTTTTCCTATTTCAGACGATGAAACCTTTATTCCCTTAGGTGCAATACCTTATTGTAAGGAATAGTCATTTTCAATACAAGTTTCAATCGATTTTCTCAAATCTGTCACTTTTATGATGATCAGATTGGTCAACTTTACAGCATAACCTACCACTTCCCCTCGCTGAAGGAGATGACTCCGTCCCATCATAGGGCGGTATATTGGCTGTTTTCATATGACACATGGAAAACATGAATAACTCTTGGAGAATTTCGGGATAAACATCCTGAATTGGCTGTGCTTGATTGCTCTATGCCCAAGAATGACCGAAGAGATTACTTGCCATCTTTTAACCATATGGCGTAGAGGCTGCTTAACAACGGTTGGGTCATAAGCTGGATAGCTATGTTAGCTATGTTGGAGGCTGAATAGCCATGATTGCACAGATTCTGTCCTCCATGATAGACCTTTGAGAAATGGTGTCTGATGAATCAATGCTTTTGACAACAACTCAACCTTTAGGTGTGATGAAGAGCTGATGATCTTTGCTGCTATGCAATTGTTTGATGCGTACCACTGAAATGCTTTGTGATATAATAATCTCACTGCATAGGCATTGTTCAATGGCGGCATGATCAGATATGTAATGATCAATGAAGACAAGATGGTTGGTATGGCTCATTCAGCAGGTATGATTACCTCAAAGAGATGCCAATACACGGATGCATTTCAAGACATAAGGGCAATAGGCTTATTATGTAGCCTTCAAAGGCAGCTAGCATTTATGCTGCATTGGTCAGCTCATTGGCTTTGACCTTTCTAGGTGTTGTACTCAGGCCGTAGCCTGCATATTGCATTGAGTAATCTTGACACCTTTAATGATCCATATGAACACAGATGCTACATGACACAGGTCAAACCGAAGTCCATACTATCACCTGAATCAATTGTGTGTTTCGATTTTGAAACTCGAAACGACGACGGTAGGCTGGTTGTAAATCATTGTGAAAGTCAGTACCATGATGGTACACATGTGATTCATAAAACCATCGGAGAGTTTCTTGAATGGGCCTGTCTAGACAAACATGCTGGCCACACATTCATCGCTCATTGCGGTTCCAAGTTCGACTTTAGATTGATAGTGGAGCATGTCATCAACGTCCAAAGGAAACCTCCAAAGGATATATTGTACACAGGGGCTGATATATTGTGTGTCAAGATTGCCAACGTGAGGTTCGTTGATTCATATATGTTCATGTCACGTCCATTGCATGCTCTACCAGAGATGTTTGGCTTTGAAAACGAAATATCAAAAGGGTATTACCCACATCTCTTCAACACGTTGGAAAATGAGACATACATCGGTTTGTATCCTGACATCAAGTATTACAATCCCGAGATACTTCAACCAGAAGCTTATCAAAAATTATACAAATGGTGGCATGAGAAAAAGAGCAAGTGTTTTATATTTGAAAATCCAAAAGAGATTGCACGATATTGCCATGACGATGTGACCATCCTACGCCGTGCAGTGTTCGCTTTCAGGGAATGTTTTCTAAAGATAACCGACAACAAGTTTGACCCGTTTAGCTATCTGACGTTGGCACAACTGGCGATTAATATATGGAGAAGTGAGTGCATGCCAAAGGATTCAGTGGCTATATTGCAATCATTGGTCAAGTCGCAGAATGCATCTATCAAAGAGAATCAGTGGTTGGATTACATTGTCCACACTACGTCAGCCAAGCTCAAACGCGACTACGATGGCAAACGAAACTATAAACTCACAGATTTACAGATATATGTCGATGCTTTTGATGACACCACCAACACGGTGTATGAGTTCCTCGGAAGCTGGTTTCATGCAGACCTGAAGAAATACCACAAAGACGATATCAACAAGGGCGTAAATCGGGTATGACGTTTGGTGAGGTCAATCGGCAAACGATGAAGAGACTGGATGATATCAAGGCAGCAGGATATAATCTTGAGTATATCTGGGAGTCGGCATGGGATGAAACAGTAAATCAGCTGAAATTGTCCGAGATTGGTAAAGACTTTTTAGAGCGACAGAAGTTGGCTTCTCCTATCGTGGATAGAGACGTATATCATGGAGGGAGAGTAGACCTGGGTAAGTTGTACTACGAGGTCAACCACAACGAGCACATACGATACCTCGACTATAATATTCCATGTACCCAAGTGTCATGAAAACGAACAAGTTTCCCAAAGGTCATCCCGAGGTTATAAGAGACGTTAAGACACTTGACATTCATGGCTATTTCGGTTTGGTAAAATGCAAAATTGCTCCTCCAAAACATCTTAAATTTGGCGTTCTTCCTCACGTTGATAATAAAACAGGTAAGCTGGTATTTCCACTGTACGAAATGGTTGACACGTGGACAACGGTAGAGCTGGAGAAGGCCATCGAAAAAGGATACATTATCAATGCTATATACGAGATAAAACATTGGAAGGACACCACCAATGACCTGTTTGCCGGTTACATTGATAAGTTTTTGAAACTAAAAACAGAAGCCTCCGGACCTCCCAACGGAGACATCGACGAGTTTATCGAGCAATTCATGTTTCACGAGAGTGTCAAGTTAGACAAGGCAAATATCAAACACAATCCCGGAATGAGACAGGTCTCCAAAGACATGCAGAATATACTCTACGGTAAATTGGGAGAACGTCAGAACAAATCTAAGAGCAAGGTTATCCAAAATCCAGGTGAGTTCTACAATACCATCAGCAATAAAAGATACGATTGTAAGTACGAGTTCGTTGGGAGCGAGGACAACGAAATGGTCTTGATGAACTTCACTGAAAATTCAGAAGTATTTTCAGACACCAGATTTTCGACCAACGAGGTCCTGGCTGCATTCATAACCAGTTACGGTAGATTAAAGCTGTATCAGTTGATAGAGGCAGCAGGCTTCTCTAATGTTCTCTACTTTGATTGTGATTCAATCATATATCGCGAGACCCCTGAGAACTATCACATACATCATGGCAATGCATATCGACAGCCATGGTTGGGTTTTCTGAAATGTGAATTGCAACATTTAGAAAGAGACCATGGCAAGTGTGTCGAGTTCTTGGCAACAGGACCAAAGTCATACAGTCTGAAGTTTGCTGATGGTTACACCATGACAAAGATAAAGGGATTCTCCTTGAGCGTAGATAACCTGCAACATATCAATCACGATGTTATGAAAGACATGGTCATCAACCGCAAATTAGACACGCCAGTCAAGATGAGCAATATGGTTATCAGGCATCCTTGTAAACGTGAAGGTGTACGGTCCTTGAGTATGGAGTCAAGGGCCGAACCAAAGACATTTAACTTCAAGTATGACAAGGGCGATATCAATTGGGAAAAGTGGGAAGTTGTGCCGTTATCTACATAATTTGCGGTGAACAATAAAAAATATTTCCCGTAAATAACCTGGGTGATACCCCATGGATAGAACCGCGACAATGGATCACAGCGAAATCAAAAGGTGGCACATTAGGTCATATTTCCATTATCTATATATAGTCCATAATATGACCTAATGTGCCACCTTTTTAAATTCAGAAAATCTAAAATACATTTCAGACAATTAATCGGAGATGATACAAAACAGCGTGGCCATCGCGGCGAACAAGCAAAATCAAAAGGTGGCACTTTAGGTCATATTTCCATTATCTATATATAGTCCGTAATATGACCTAATCTGCCACCTTTTCAAATTCAGAAAATCTAAAATATATTTCACACAATTCTGATACAAAACAGCGTGTGAACGCGGTGAAAAATCAGATGAATCAAAAAGGTGGCACTTTAGGTCATATTTCCATTATCTATATATAGTCCGTAATATGACCTAATCTGCCACCTTTTTCATTTTCGTCACATTTTTGTGATCCATATTTTTGATCACCTGCATGACACACACAAACCCATGCAAATCCACAGTAAGGACCAACGCAGAATAACAGTAGGTGACCAGTGGTGCGTGCCGGAGATGACCAGGTGTGCTCACTACATAAGAGGCGTCCGCAAATACTGGGAAATACCGGGAAATATCAAGAGGAGTACAGGGGATACCGGTGAATATAGAGGTGATGCCCCCGGGACACGCCTCTTATGTAGTCTCCTGCTCCTGCTGTCCAGAGAAGGCGGGGGTGGAGCTGCCTGTGGTTGCCAATGAGGGTGGTGAAGGTGTTGAGCTTCACGGCGGGGTCCTCGGACTCAGAGATTCGGAGGGCTTTGGCCTTGGTGAGGAAGGAGTTGTCCAGGGAGGGGGGGTAGGTGATCAGGCGGCAGTGCACGTGTAGTAAAAGCAGCCTGCCGTCCACTTGAGCCTGCGGGGAGCTGTGCACAATCTGTGACAACACAATTTGTGTGTTGCCACAAGTGGCCGCAAGCAGAAGTTGAGCGAGAAGACCGTTGGAGATACCGTCGTAGGCCTCGTCCTTCAGTCGGCGTTGAAGAAGTAGTGCTGGGGCGTGGCCAGGTCGAGTGGCGGTGAGGACACGGGTCAGGGCGTCACAGAACCGCTTGAAGACAATGTCGCCGCCCGCGGTGAGAAAGTTTAATTGAAGTTCTCGTTGTTGTTGACGCTCGTGAATATCCGTGAGGGCGTAGTAGGCGGTCTTCAACTGCTTCAGAAGTGGAGTGACGTCAGGGGTAGTGGAGCGCGTGTTGTAGGCGCTCGTGTTGTCGTCCATGATGTGCTTGATCTTGGTTGGAGGAAGTGCTTGGCCATCTCGATGTTCCAATGGCGTTACCTCTGGAATAGTTTCCAATTCCTTGGTGGTGTCAAACATCTTGTCCGAAGTAATTACGACTGAAGATGGCGTCGAAGATGAAGTAGTTCTACTCGCCACAGTGCGAGCCAGTAAGGTGGCGTTGACGCACTCGTCGCGGACTTTGATTAAGTCGTTGATGACGGTTTCGTTGAGTTGGTTGATGTCGCCGAGTTCCTCCTTCGTGACGCAATTCTCGTAGATCTCGTCGGATTGGGCAGATGAACGCCGAAATGCTGATCCAAGCGAGGCGACGGTGGTGGAGAGCTCAGCGACAGTGGCGGTGAGTGCATGAACATCTTGAAGAAGGGCGTTGGCAGTGATGGAGACTTCTTCGATTGTTGGAGATGGCGAAAGAGGTTGACGTGAAGTAAATAAACGTCGTTGAGCATGTAGATTACGCTCTTCGGTTGGTGGTTGGGATCCCGGAGTTGTAGTTGGCGTGAACGACGACATGGTAGACCTTCCGGACCGTTGGAGTTGGTGGAGGTGACGATGTTGCGCAAGTCGTTCTCGTAGGGTTGGAGATGTAGATTTTCGTTAAGTTTTGTCAATTTTTAAAAAATTTGCCAGCGCTTCCGCGGTAAATGCTCGTAATGAAGCTAAAATCTAAGGCGTCCCCCAAAATTTAGCAGAGCATGTGATAATTAAGTAACGCGTTTTGACATTGAAGTTGAATTAAAAGCCAAGAGGGCAATCGTAGACGAATTCCCAATCATAAAAGGTTAGTAGGGCAAGGTAAAATGAACGCCGGCCCGACCTGCGGAGTGTTAGCTCAAACGCAAAAGGTAATCATCAAGAAATTTTGCTGACTGCCAGTTCGAAACGCGTTTGACGGCTAATTTGAAATCCGGAGTGTCATCAGAAATTGCAGTGGTGCGTCGTGGTCAAACATAACCTAATAGATAGTTTGAAACACATACAGGGTATAATATTCTGTATATCAGTGTTTTAATACTATCGCTGTACGCAAAAATATGAGGCTAAAACGGTGATATATGTCTGTAAAAGATATAACATATGAGAGTAAGAGAGTCTATGTAGCTTATGCTACGTGCGCTTTGCAAGGCTGTACGAGTACGGCTACGGTAATGCTCGAGTACTCTAACACGTGGCTCGCGGTCACTATCGCTGTGACTCGCGGTCGCTATCGTTGTGACTCGCGGTCTCGAGCCGAATAATGCAGTCATCTGTCACATGCATCGATGAATGTCATACAGGGGGCAGTACTATATATCTAGTCCCCCGTGAATATTCACTCAGTGATCGGTTTTCTCAGAATGTATTAAAGCTGATAAGTTAGCCCGTTATATGGGCATAAACAGTTAGGGTTCAGGTTCGGGTGATAGTCATACACACTACTAAAGGAAGAGTCACAAAGCAAGCGGTGTGACCATTCCAGCACACCACCTAGTGTGGTGACTGGCCAGCCGAAGTGGAAACCTGTGAACAAACACCATCTACAGCGGTGGAAACTGAGTTCTAAGGGAAGGCCTGTCCTTTCTGGCAGGGCTGCTCCCAGTCAAGAGTTGCAACTCTGAAATCGGTCCGTGATCGGACTCCTCTGCACATACAGCTACGGTCAATCTCACTGTGCAGGAGCGGCATGATTAACTTCCTAGCCACTAGTTGGCGGCGGCACTGCTGTGCCAGCCCGCAGCACAGTCATGGTGCCGTGAATAACTGAAGTTGTCGACGCCGTGATTGAATCATTCGTAGAGCCACAGAAGAAATCCGAAAGGTCTCGATCGTCGTGCGAGGGATCTCCCCCCTCCTCGTCTGTAGTCGGGCCCGGTGAATAGTCCGGTTACGGTGGGGCATCCCAATACAGCGGTGGAGGGGGCGGGTGTACCGGGATGTAAAGCCCGATCGGTGCATTGTGAAGGCCTTGCCGAGCACGGTGCCGGCCGTGCCAGCGCGGTGGAATAACAGCCGGCGCCGCAGAAGTGAATGCAGGCTCGTTGGTGGTTGCCGCAGCAGCACCACCGACCTCCAGGCTGGTGTGGTCCGGTGCACACGCCCCGCCAGGAGCGGCAGCTGCGAGTGGCGTCGCGGTGGCGCGCACACAGAAGAATGCACAAAGCATCACCGTAATTGCCGAAGAGCGGGCAAACCCCCAAGGCGCTGCACCGCATCCCCGACGAGACGCTGGAGGCTGCGGGACCGCATCCTCACCGTCAATAGGGTCACACCCAGCTGCAGAGTCGTCCACGTCGCCGTCGCAAGAGTCGGTCTCCGACTCGGCGTGCATGTACCGCATCGCCAAGTCCTTGCCCTCAGCCGTGATCGAGAGTCCCCCCATCCTCGCGATCCGGTCCGCAAAGCAGAGGTCGGGCTCGTGCGCGTGCATGGGGTCCACCGGCATCATGTCACCGGCGTCGGACGCCCCCGACTCGTCCGGGCAAACATGCGTGATTGCCGCCGGCGGTGGCGCCGGCGGTGCGTCCTCGCGGACATGCGTGCAAGCGGCAGCCGAGATGCCTTCTGCCGCACCACCCACTGTGAAGCCCCCCATGTGGGTGGCAGGCTGGCAGTAGGATAGGAAGTCCTGCAACGCACCGTCCTCCCGCTCCGGCTCGATCGAGCCCGAAGGCACACGCCGAAACGCCGTCGAGCATCTCCGGCTTACCTCCCGCTAGAAGGCAGAGTGCATCGAACCGCTCGCCGTCGTGCTCGTCCATGGCCGTCTGAAACTGCTCCGCCAGTAAGTCGTTCTCGATGTCACCGAGGGAGAAGCTAAGGAAGCTTCCCCCATCGCCGTGCTTCCCGCCGTTCGGGCAGTCGCGGTGCCAGTGGCGGGCTTCGTCTTTCTTGCACGTTGAATTCTGGCAGAACGGGATGAAGTCACCGCTGCCCTTGTGGAAAGCAACGCGCTTCCTCGCCTGCGACTGCGGCCAGTTTCCCCCCGTCGGGAGGTCACCTGCCGCAAAACGAACACCGGAGCCGCCTCCCCCGTTGCCGATTTTGTTCTTGTCCGCTCGCGGGGTAAAACCCCGCCCGTTGACCTTGTCCGTGAGGACCTTCAGCTGCCGCTTCACGTCGAGGATGATGGCCGTGAGGTCGGACAGCTGCGAGGTTTCGCCGTCAGTGGCCACGGCTGCCGCGGACAGGGTGAACGAGGCAGTGTGCGTACCGGCTGCAACGTGTCGGGCGTAGCACTCGAGGACCCATTGTTGAATGGTGAGGAGGTCCACGGCCGCCCGCTGCTGGTGCGTGAAGAGCCTCGACACCACCGGCGCGTAGAATCCAGGGTCCAGCGCCGCGAGGAACAGCTCCTTCACCTCGTCATCGTCGAGAGTGTTGCGCCTCTTGGCGGACCGTAAGGCCGCGTTGAAATCCGTGATGGACTCGGACGGGTCGGTGTGGGCCTTAAAGCGGACGCCAAGGAGGTCCGATGTCCCCTGAAAGGGTGCACCGGAGTCCAGCAGTCGCCGTGCGAGCTCCAGAAGGGCTCGCTTGCCGTCCAGCGGGTGCAATGTCGCAGAGGCCTCGAGCCAGTCACCCGCTGGAGAGGCGGGACACACGATGAGCTCGAGCGTTGAAAAGAGAAGTTTGTTGGCCTCGGGACGGACGGCCAACGTGGAGTCCTCCAAGTCGAACATCGGCGCAAATAAAGCATCCTCCGCTTCGAACGCCTCCTGGAGAGCAGGCACCAGCTTGGAGAGAAGCACCTGCGCGTTGGACTCCGTTCCCGTGAATCGGTCATGCTTCTCACGGAAACATTTCCGGATCACGTGCTTCGCCACGCTCTCGTCGAAGCGCTCACGGGTGAGAGAGCGAACACCCGCCAAGAAAGCAGCTTGAGCGGAGTTCGCAGCCGGAACACCAGTAGGTGCCGGCGTAGCCGGCGTGACGGAATTACCGGCAGCAGCGGAGTCGAAAATTGTAGCTAAGGAGCGTCGGCGAGACGCCATACTCGAGGTCAATCTAGTCGCAACCATGGTGTAGAAGACTGTAGAGACGAAGTGAGGGAAAATGGGACGAGGTGCGGAAGGATCGGCGGCCAAAAGTCGTAATGCGGTTGTCGAGGAAAGCAAGGGAAAGCCGTGGCGTAAAAATCTTCCCACGTGCATGTGGATGCAGAGTGACGCGGCCAAGGAAAGTGGTGTCGGATCCGACCAAAATTTCCAACGTCAACCAACGCGAAGCGAGGAAAATGAAGTCCGCCTCGTGCACAAGCCCCCCCGTAAGTCCAATCAACCAGGCATCAGCTAGGCCATACCGCTCCGCCGCGCCTCTAGTGGAGCCCCTCACTCCATCTCAAGCGTCGCTGTTTAGCCAGACATGGCTAAAATTCGCAGTGTCTGAATAAAGAGTGCGTGGGGCCAAACCTGTTGGATATACCCCTAGGACCCGGGATATATTCACTCAGTGATCGGTTTTCTCAGAATGTATTAAAGCTGATAAGTTAGCCCGTTATATGGGCATAAACAGTTAGGGTTCAGGTTCGGGTGACAGTCATACACACTACTATAGGAAGAGTCACAAAGCAAGCGGTGTGACCATTCCAGCAGAGGATACCACAACAGCACGCTAGTAGATCCGCATCGTTGCCTTGTCATACGATAATATTGCCACACAACGACATAACAAGAGCACACCAGGACTACAGTACAGCAGGACGATCGCAGCACCGCAGGACTATAGGTGAAAGCATAGCAGTGAAATTTTGATCACATGAATGCATCACACGGCATATACTATATTTGTGATAACCATATGATAAGACGATATTGCATGGTAAGAGAACATTGTGGCGCAAGAGCGGAACAACGGCCGGACTAGAACACATCAGGACTAGAACACAGCAGGACTATAGGTGAAAGCATAGCAGTGAATTTTTGATCACATGAATGCATCACACAGTTGAGCATATACTACATTCATTATAAAACATATGATAAGATGATACACCTAGGCCAAGGGTGCATATTACTTTAGTAAATGGGACCGCAGGAATGGTCGCTAGGTGTGCATCTAATGCTCTTTGCCCGACCTTAGAAGGGCCGCCTTACTAATCATCTATCAGATCGGCCTCACGAAGCTCCTCCTCGTGAGCCTGCAAAGCCTCGGCCTCATTCTCCACCAAGTGGATCCAGTCAAGCGCAGGATCCAACTCGGCACCCTTGAGTGCAGGTAGCTGGTAAGTCGGGTCATTGGGGTAGTTCTTGTAGATGTTCACGATCTCATCGAGAGCCTCAGGCGACAAGCGTGTGCGACGGATGCCGACAATCAAACCCGCGATACTAAAGATCCGCTCGCACTCGATCTGTGACCCTGGAATAGCGAGTATGGCACGTGCAACAGGCGCCATGTAGGGAAACGGGTGCTCGTATGTCCGCCACCAACCCAACACTCCACCCGCCTTTTCCAAGTCCCGCGCGGATACCTCCATGCTTCGGAATTTCTTAAGCCCAGCAATCATCGCCACATGCACTACCTCCTCCTCAGGGATAGACTCGTCCTCCAACAAATCTTCACAACCTTCCTCCCCGACAGGAGTGGCATCGGTCCCAGCTCGGCCACTGGTGGCTGCCACAGGATCAGAAGCTGCATGTGATGCCTTGTAGAAGGCGGACAGCATAGGTAGGAGATGTTCTTGGTCATAGCGTGTGCGTAAAGCTTGGCAAGGCCTTGCCCCGATCAATCCACAGATGACGCCCAGCCCCTTGTAGCGTGGGTCCACCATCAAAGCGACGAAGGCATGCGCCTTGTCAGGAACAACGGTGAAGAGGGGCTCGAGGAAGGGGCGCATCCAGGTGAGCACCTCACGGCGCATCTCCACACAAAAGCGCTGCTGCTCCGTGAGGTCAGTGTCCGCAAGGGCATCACGGGTGCCCTCTATCTCGGTGATCTCCTTGTTGAAGGTGAAGTACAAGCGGCCAACACGATTGTAGGCATCACTGACCAACCAATGTCCACGGTCCTGGGCCTTGCAGCACACTGTGGCGGGATAACGCAGGGTGGAGACGACGTGCTATCCGCCGTGTCCCACGTCTCCTTAGTTGGCACTCGATCCCGATAAGCACGCGGCACCATGGAGGAGAACATCACATTCACGACCTTCTCGTTGTCCACCAAGGACTTGAAGAACTTGTACGTGGATGTGAAGCGCGTCTTCACCTGTCGCATCAAACCAGTTGTCCCACCATGCGATTACAAGTCAGGTATATAGAGAGGAAGGGGGAGGGGAAGGCGCATTGTTAATGCTGTGCAGTGCAATCTGCAGTGTTGTGCATTACATTGCAGTGCAGTGTTGCAATGTTGTGCATTGCAGTGCAGTGCAATGCAATGTTGCAGTGTGAGTGCCGTGTTGTGCCGTGCTGTGCAGTAGTGTTGTCCAGAAAAGAGCACAGAGCACAACAGAAAAGCACGTTTGTGAATAGCCGTTGGACGGGCAAGTTGTTTTGCTTCTGTGCATCCACCAGATACCCCGCACCAGGTCCACTCTTCTTCGTGTAGGTCACACAGGTTTGCAGCTGCTTGTTGCACTTGTCCAGGTCAATGCCTGGGCACCTGCTCTCAACCGCCTTCAAGGTGGCCTTCCCACAGGACTTGCTCACCGCATGTGCCATGCATGGCTACTATCCCGAGGTTGGGTCCTCTCACAAGGACCGAAGTAAAATGCGGCTCTTGCACGGATATTTACCTTACGACGATGTTACCCGCACATTTTTACATCATTTATGAGTCAAAACAATAGTTGAACATGTCGGATGGATTGGTTGCTCGATATCGGTCGTCATTAGACACGTGTGCTTTAGGTGTATAATTTAATTCAAAATTAATTCAAAAACCCGGTCCTCTCACAAGGACCGGACTCCCCAACACCCTTTGGACCCACTAGATGGCCTCTGGAGGGCATATATTCTTGCACACTTCGACTTTGGGACTTAATGTTGATGTGAGAACCGCACACGCCCTTGGTTTTGCACTTTACCATTTTGAGGGCACGTCACATAAGGCACCACCCTCAAAATATTTGAGACGGCGGTATTTGTGCGTGATTTATTTTTATATGTGATAGGGTGGAGCTATGAACCAATGCCACAAAAATGATCGGATTGCCATGGATACACTTTCTAAAAGATTTCATATGTATATACATTCAGTTGGGAAGCGGTAGCCATGTGCTATAAACCATACATGTGTTTTTGTGGACTACCTTTGAATTGTAAGTAAGAAGGCAAACTTCATCAAAATATCGAAATTTTACCCTTTTACAAGTGTAGGGTAGATGTTTAGCCGCAAATTACAACCAGTAGGGGTATGCCACCACTCTCAAACACTAACCCATTATTGGCGGTAATGTTTGGGCTCAATTTGATGACTTATTGGGGTTGGTTGACGATGTTATCCGTCTTTTAAAAAATCATGAGTGAGTGTCATGCTTTTTTCCCTCCTTGTGAAATTTGAAACCTGAAAAGTGAAGGAGGGTCCATGCAAATGCGACTAGTATAGACACGCCACATGGAATTTCAGCCAATGGGGCATTAGGCGAGTCAGTTTAGGTCACAATAAGACTGCCATATGGAGGGTAGCGTGTCTTGAATGCAATAGGACAGCGAAATAAAATCCCGCAACTTCGGTCCTTGTGAGAGGACCGAAAGCGATTTGGGTCCTCTCACAAGGACCGCGGGATAGTAGCCATGCAGTCCCCTTCCTTCGGCTTAGATGAGCCCAGCACTTCGCAACTCACGCTGCCACTCAGTGCCTCCGCACAAGTGTGAAGGTTGCCCCCATCATCCTTCACATACGCCACCACCTTCTTAGTCAGGTTATGCTTGGCTATGCTGGGCTTGAACTGCTCCGCGACATCTACCCCTACCGTGGAGCCCATCTTCACTAGCCCAAGGCTGCAGTGACCAGGAACCCAATCCTTCGTGCCTATTCTTGGCAAGGTGGGTATACCCACCGTAACGCGGCTTTACGGTGGGCTACCCAACCCTAAGATTTTCGCGTTTAACGCGTATCGCGCGGGCCCGGAGGTCGTTACCCCGATTAAAAGTGTCAACTAGACACCTAAGATCAGTTGAGCAAAGCGCCAAAACTCAACCCCAGGCCCTAGAAGCCCTCAAACAGCATGCCGCCGTCCACTCAAAGTCACAGAAAACTGAAGAAATATGTGGGACTTATGCTCTCCGTCCCGGCTGGTGCGTGTGGCCGCGAATGGGCTCTTCAGGAGTTCAAGAATATAGCGGACGACCCCTTACAGCACCCTCTCGAGGCTGAAGTCATAGGAAGCCTATGACGAGGAGAAGCCGGTAGGAAAGCGGTTTACAATAAGAAGTATGACGGTGACGAACATGAGAAGTCCCAGAGTTTCATAACAGGATATTTGGTTGGCTCTCCACCGGAGGATAGCGAGGAGGAGGCAGAGGACGCCCCAGGCACGGCTTTGGTTGTATTCGAGGGGAACACTGGCTCGGGTGGCTCGGGTGTTGCAGCGCTTCCAATTCGCCCTAGGGCACACTCGAACGCTCGTCGTGTACCCAGACCTGTAACCGTTATTCAGGATGAGTCAGAAGACGATATGGAGGACCTTGAAGATCCCGGTGACGACTTACCAGAGGAGCAGGAACCGGTGGCCGCACAAGGTGAACTGTTATTGGGGAAGTATTCCTTGGAGTGGGCTCAGCGTGGCGTCTTTGCGTGTCAGCGATCGCAGCACAAGTTTGGACCTGAAGACCCCAAGATTCACTGGGAGCGCGTGTTCAAGGTCTAGCCCGAGCTCGAGCAAACCTCATCCCTGAAATACTTCTGCGTTTTTTTTCCAGTTGCTATCTTGCCCTGGTGGTGCAAGCAAGTATCAGTGGCAGGCCGTCTCAAGTTTGGAAAGAGATTTCTCAATGGAGATCGCGACTTTACTCCTGGTCTATTTCTTGTTTTCATCGGAGACTTCTTTTACATGGCCGCGAATCCCGGACTCCCTCGAGAGGACTATTTCAAAGCGTATCTCCCCTTCCCTCGACCAACGCATAACCTTTCTCGTTTTGGCTTGACTATCACAGAGTTTCAACACGTAATTGCTGTGTTAGATTTGCCTCACTACAACCCTGGCTATGCACCGGCGAACAGCGACGATCCGACTCCTGTATTTGCTGAGAAGTGTGGCGCGCCACCTGGTACACCGTCTCCTGACATATTTCTTTGGGTTAGGCGTTTTATCGACACCTGGAACGCCTGGATATTACTCTATATAGTCTTTGATCGATTGGCAATATGTTTATTTACACCTGTGTATCCAAAGCTGCCATGATATGCTCATACCCTAACTTACATAATTAGTGCTGTGCACTAGGGAAAATATTGCTAAATAGACAGCTTACCCTTTGGTGGATCGCTAGCTGTGAGATGAATTGTACACGCCTCCAATATGTATGGGGTAAAATGTGAAGTCTCGACACACATATGAAGCTAGTTTTATAATAACATGCCACACTGAGACATGCATATGTGCTGTGTGCATCTACCCATATTGATGTCTTGGGTAAACCCACCGTAAGCACTTTAGGTTACCCACCAGTCAATTTTCCAACTTGACAAAGCGTTTTCACATATCAAAACCTACGGAGTCCGTTATTTTAAGCTATCTTCGCACGAAAGGACTCATAATAATCATCCCAAGGCATGGGTAGCATGCCCACGCTCGAGTTATGCATGCGGTATGACCAATTTAAAATTACTCTTACGGTGGGTATACCCACCGTAATTTGCCAAGAATAGGCATTCGTCAAAAAGGTGGCAACCACCGAAAATATTTCCTCCGTCTTGTGTGACATCCACAAGTCGAAGGTGAGGGAGACAGTTTCTGCTGCTTCCAGCCGAGGGAGTGTTTCCTCCAAAAACACCTTCTCGCTGAATTGATGCAAGTGTTGAGTGCGAAATGTCCCGCGATCCGGAAACACTACGCGAGGATCTTGATTATCGACACCAGACGCCTCAACCAGGGACTCTCCACGATGGACACCGGCATGAGAGCTTTGCCCACGCACAAACACAAGTCCTCGATAAGCTGCTTCTGCCTAGGGTTGTCCTTCTTGAACTTCTTCACGTCCTTGTAGTACAAGTCGATCTCTGTCCCAGCTCGCTTTTTGCCTTTCCCACCATGCGCGGTTGCCTCTGCCTCGACCCCCTTGCGTACACGCAACTTCTCCTTCACTAGGGCTAACAGTGGAGCGTGGCTCCTATGACAGTGCGTTTGCGATGCCCCAGGTCCAGCAACAGTGTCATATGCACAAAAACCCAGCTCGAACTTCTTATTCTTGGCCAAGGGGATGGCATCCTCACTCTTCAGCAAAACAGGTTGGCAGACGATACACTGTGACACCTCAATGTTACTGGACTTCCCTGGCGTGCGTTCCGTCTTCACCTTCCAAAAGAAAGCCCAATGCGCCGACAATGCACGACTTGAAACAGGTTGCTTGTCATAGTTTGCCAAGCAAGCAACGAGTTGGGCGTCCAATTCCGACGCCGCGACCGTTTCGGCCGTTTCGGATATCACATCGGGCGTTTCGGATATCACAGTTTCGACCGCGGGTTCACGCGTGACAATTTCGGTTGATGCCGAAGCTACGACGCTAGCTTCGCTCGCAACCGGTCCAATTCCATCGCGGGAATCAAGTTGAGTGCCGATGGGGGTCTCCTGGATATCAACTTCTGGCTCGTTCTCAACTGCGGGTTCAGCTTCCCCATCTTGGCACAACGCTGAGGAAGGTACGAGCGCAAGTAAGAGAGCCCCCATAGGAATCTCCCATTCTTTGCGAGTTTGATGTAAACCCACAGGTAACGGTGACGGACATGCAAACGGGGCACGTGAGAACCGAGCGGGGCGAACAAATAGCTGTGACGCATTCACCCCACGAGAAGAAAAGCCGCTCTTGGGGGAAACGCAAACATTAGATCCCCTTTGAACAACGGCACGGAAAGCATTGCCTAACATTTTGAGCCCGCCTTGCAGCAATGCTGTGCACAATTTTCAACGGTAGCCGCAAACCGTAATCCACCCACTGCAGCCTGCGCACCATTGTTGCAAGACGGGCTCAGAATGCCTTGCCGACGTCGCCTTGCTTTCCTTCGTTAAAAGGGCGAACTACTGTCTTGAACTAATGTCAAATTCACATTATATTCAACATTATAATGTCATTATATAATGTCATCTGAACTAATGTTCGATATATGGTCATGTCACATTAGATTGAACATTATATAATGACGCCGAACTAATGCCATTTCAGATTTGTCCTATATAATGTCACATACATATCAATGTTCAATATAATGTGACATTATATAATGTCACCACCGATACTATGTCACCCCTGGTCGTGACACGCCAACTCATCTGCTGCTGGTCTATCTGCTCGATACCTTCACGGAAATATCCCGTCTCCTCTCCTGTATCAATAAGGGAATTGTATCGGTCGCTAAATTGCTTATCGATCTATTTTTAAGACTTAACCCAGTGGGGGGGCTCCGCCCCTCCCCACACCCCCCCATTACTACGGATAATTTTTAAGTCTTCGCCCAG
>LGRX02022536.1:0-26250 GCA_001247695.2 Cymbomonas tetramitiformis
AATAAGGGCGGCCAGGGCGGCTGGGGTGGAGGAGAATATGGAAGCGGTGGCGGCTGTGTAGAAAGAACCCTCCCCCTCCTCTCCTCCTTCCAGTTTGTAATAGACACGTGGACACAGGGACAACGTATGCGCTACGGACAGAAAGAGTTCGAAACAAAAGGAAGGTAGTCCCTTCAGAATGATGCTTCGCGATCGTACGACGTATCGTTCTGGAGAGCTCTGCCGATATTCCACACGACTGAGATCACAAGAGTTCGATCTTGGTGACCCTCGGCATGTGGGGTATGGAGACCGTTCTGTATGACGCGCAGAGCTTTAAGGATAGGAACAACGCTCCCGACGCTGCAGCTCCCGACGCTGCAGCAGCACTCCTACTCCCGGAGCCGGGCCCCTCCGCGCGAAGCTGATACTGCGACAGGCAAGGTATCTTATTCCTGTCGAAGATTGATGGGAACGTGTTTCGTGAGAAACTGAGGAGCCTCAACCGCTGGAGCAGGCTTCCTTCCGGTGAAGCCCCGGAGACCGGCAAGAGCAGCACAAGAGCATCGCAAGCACATCTGGGGGTGAAGCTAGAGCAGTGGAATCGAATGTAAGATGTGAGCGGACGTCGCGAGTTGCAACCTTGAGAAATGGCACCCTCGGCTGGTCACAACGCCGCGCTTGGCCTGATCACTCGAAGTCGGGCCCTCGCGACTAGGTACACCGACGCGCCTGGTCGAGCCGCTGGAAAGGACCAGGCCGGCAGGCGCTTCGCCGAGGACTCCAGGACTCGAGGACTAAAACAGGCGCGGCGAGGCCGAAGGGAAACGGATTGCACGCATGGCGTCCCACGCGCAACGCCGTCACCGAACGTGCGTCGCCGAACGGACTCGACAGCAAGGGTCATTTCGCCGCACTCGTCGGCTATGAGCGCTCCCTAGGAGGAGTCGCCGGAGGCAAGGCTTGAACATCTGGGGATTTCTAACGTGATAGATTAATATATGCACGCAGCGAAAACTGGAGAGCAAGAAGGTGCTTGAGAGAAAACTCTGAGCGCCAGCGACAACCGACGAGAGCGACCCTTCCTCTCGAGCGCGCTCCTTATCATACTTCTGCCTCACGTCACAAAGAAGGGGTTGCTCCCAGTGTTTGCTCGAGTCTTCGTAGTCTGATTGAAATCTACCACATTGCGACTATAATATTTTGACATTCAAGCTCCTCCACGAAGTTTCGACTGTAGCGCAACTCAGGTGACATCCTTCTTGTTGTGCCCGCGAAAGCCCAGCAGCTATAACAGTCGGAATCGGACAAGAATAGTAGAAACGCATAGCCAAGCAGAAAAGCATTGCGGCGAAACGTACCGGCGGGGGATCTATGGATATGACTTCTGGCTCCTGGACAGCGATAAAAATGGCGAAGCCGATCTGATTGAGTGTTGAGCACGCACCCAAAAATTTTCAGCAACATGGCAGTATAAAATGCGTAAGAACTCATAAGGCGGCGTACGTCGTTAATCTTGAGTGCACTTTGTTTCCCCGTGCAATCCGTTCCACATGGCAGAAGACGCGAGCAAACGACCACTCTCAACTCTGGGACAAGTAACATAAGAAAACAACGATCATATTAAGAGGCCATTCAGACGCAGTTATATGATTTCGGGTTAGGTGTGCACATCACACTGCGTGCATAACAAGTGGGCATGATACGCGCCAAATGTTCATAGCGCGGCGAAAACTAGTAAATAGCATGAAATGGCGGATGCACTGCAGTGCGATTCAAAGAGAAAAAAACGTTGCAGTGAACAAAATGATCGGTGCCGTAATCATGATTTTAGCGCATCGTAAAGTGGCGAAAGTGCAAATTGACGAGGAATAGGTGGTGCAAGCAGTATTCTTAACACCCCTTGCTGGAACAAGTGCCGATTAGTGCGTGACTCCCGTACCAGGCCCAAAAGGAGAACTTGAAAAAAGGAAAAATTGCCGCAACAAGAACCACCTCCAGCGGAGGATTTCGCTCCATCGTCAGTGCCTGCGCCTCGACCCATGTTCCGTCCGCGTCCGAAGTTTGAAAAGCTTCACTTCGCCTGCTTCGAATGTTTTGGATTTTGAGTCTGAGACAGCCTTCGCTTGGCCGGCTGACGCTGACGGACGTGAGACTGAGTGCCAGGTGTAACACACCGCTGATTCCCAAAAACCTAACAGCTGCCGGCTGGATTTTCCATTCCTTCAGGTTTTTTTCATGATTCTAGCCAATCGCGAATTGGTCCTTGATGAAAAGTTCCTCGTTTTGTTGCTCTTAGTCTTATCGCTGTTTCAAATTGCTGTGTATCGGCTATGCCACTTGCTATATAGATATGCCTATCGCTATGCCTATCGCTGTCGCTCGGCTGGTAATAAGAGACTACTGTAGAGTGTAAAAATCGAGTAAGAGTATCCTCGAAGGACGGTGTCCAACCAGTGTCCAACCTTTCCAACCTTTGTCTATTGCTTAAGGAATAGCGCACGAGAAATTGAAAAATATTAGATTAGCGTAGAGGAGCTACGAGGGCTTTCAAGCGTGAAGACAGCTACGAGGAGGGGTCCCAAATTGTGAGCTACCCTGGCCATCGCCCCGCTCGCGAACCAAGGCTACCCTGGAAAGTTGGACATGTTACCTGTGCATTGTGCAAACAGCATGCCCGTTATGCTTAGTGTTCGCGGGGGAACCGCGCAGCAGAGCGAGGTTTCGCCACAAACGAGAGTCGCACTGGTGACTGGGGCTAACAAAGGGATAGGCAAAGAAGTGGCCCGCAAGTTATCGAGTGAGGGAGTCAAAACGATCATCGCTTATAGAAACAAGCAGCTTGGAACTGCAGCTGTACGCGAACTCCAAGCTGCAGGGTATGATGTCCTCGGCACTCAGATGGATATCTGCGATCCCGCCAGCGTCCTCGCGGCGCGAGACTTCGTCGAAGAAGAGGTCGGAAGCCTTGACATTCTGGTCAACAATGCCGCTCTCTGTTTCAATGATCCGACTTTGTACGGAAAGTGCGCGGCCATGTCCTTCGTGGAGCAAGCAGGTCCCACGGTCTCTACGAATTTCTTTGGAACGTTAAACGTGACTGAAGCCTTCCTCCCAATGCTGCGTGCAGCTCCATCTCCACGCATCGTCAACCTAGCAAGTTATGCCGGTCGACTCGCTATCCTCCGCTCGAAGGAGAAGGTCGAAAAATTCACCTCTCCATACTTGACGGTGGAGGAACTTAAGCTGTTGATGCAGGACTTCGTTCGAGATGTGGAGCACGGTGTACACGCAAGCAAAGGATGGCCGAACACCTGCTATGGATTGAGTAAAGTTGGGGTGATCGCATTGACGAAAGTGCTTGCCCGTGATGAACCGCAGATAATGGTGAATAGTGTTGACCCTGGATACTGTGCAACAGATCAGAATGCCCATCAGGGAACCCGAACAGCCGAGCATGGCGCACGGACGCCTGCGTATCTCGCCCTTACACCCGACTCGTCGTTTGTTAGTGGAAAGCACTTCTTTGATGAGGCGGAGGTAAAGTGGTGATATATGCGAAACTCCAAGAATATAGTCGGATGTTTCTACTATTATCCATGCAACACACTGTTCATCAAACTAGCTTTGAGCAGAAAGTATCAACTATGCGACCAGGATTTTTTTGTTCACTTGTTACAAGCATTTAAGCCTGCCAAGCTTCTTCTGAATTTCATCGCTATATTTTTCTGTTGTGGTGTGCTCTCCATTGACCAATGGGTTTTCGGCAGAACGAGCGGGGTTCTGGCATTGTGCCCGGGTACGGTGAAAAACTTGCAGGTTTCATGAATATTGGCATTGGCGGTGAAACCTGAGCGACCTGTACTTAAGGTTATAGCTGCATACCTTAATATAATACGTATTATAACACAGAGCCTTAGGTAAATATCTTTTTGGTAGGATCTCCTTGTTCACACCTGACAGTCTAATTTTGAGACGGTAAATGAGATTTTCTTGACAGTTTCAAGCAAGGTATCGTTCCTCGTCAACTTTTCTATTGCGAGCAGCGACTCGCTAGTGTGCACTTAAGGCTTATGAGCTCAAGGTTTAGGGTTGATTAATAGGGTTTGACCTCAAAGAGCCTTGATTGTATTTGGACCGCCTTGCAGTCATGGGGAGCTATAGCCAATATACCCTTGCGGTATTTCTTGTGGGAAATAATTTCAGAATACCCAGTTGCCTGTTTCGGATAGACTGCGAGGGGATATGATACGTAAACTACCTAAACCCCGAATGAAACGGTCGGAGTAGCACTAACCCTAAGCTTGTACTCGGACATCGCTAGACGGCCGTACCGGTTGTAGACAGATTTCAGGTCTGACTCCACTACAGGGGCCTACATCGGATCCCGCCCAGCTAGAGCTTCCCAGACAGAACTCGTCAAACCACCTCTGTATAGGAGAGTGGTGATGACTAGTCATCGTGCTGGCACAATGGGGCAACAATCGTAAACAAATAACTAAGCTACCAGTATCTACCCACCGTGCAAGCGATCTTGATAACGAGACTGCCAATCTCTAGGCCTCTACAAACTACAAAGCCAAAACTCAAAGTGGTGCAGGGGAAAATTCAAGATCACTGTAAATGTGAAACCAAAACTAAACAGCCGCATCTTAGTTGGCAGTACCGTTGTCGATGTGGTACCAGATACACCACCTCACAGACGAGCCATCCGCGCAATCGGTTGTACATCCAGAAGCACTCAGGTATGCCGTCGGTGGAAATTAACCATACCGCCATTCTTGGAAGCAGAGTAGCACCACATATCTGCCCGGCGTCACACCACCGGCTGCAGGACCACCAATAAGGAAGTAAGGATGGGTATCGGTTTGGCCGATTATTCGATTATCGGAACATTTAGAAATAACGAATCGGTTTAGAAATGGCGCAAAAACGATCGAATGTGTTTGACTAAAGCCTTCTATCGAATTCTTATGGGATCGAATTAAAAGCATATAATCGAACAAGTTTGGGATATCAAACCCCAATATCGAATTGGGTTGACAACCCAAAGCCCAGGCTCATAAATCGATTCGAAAATAGACATCTTCAAAAGTACGCTTCGGAATCGACTATCTAATTGGCATTCTGCTCCATTCTTAGAAAAATAAATCGCGCTTCGGAGTTCGAACCCCTTGAATCGAACCGGCAGTTTCGGATGTTTCATAAGTACTTTGCAACTACTTTGGATCCCTTTTTTTTAATAAATCGCCGATATCCAGCCTCGATTATCGCAGCGCTGCGAGCAGCAATAACCGCCTGTCGTGAATGAAACGCAGCATGCAGCATGTGTTGCTGGTGTTCCTCGGGGTGGAAAGCAGTCACGCCCAAATACATGCACAAATCGCCCATGCTCGTCACCGGGGACTCTATGGCCAGCGAGTTCGTCGTCAATATCGTTGGTGATGTTAATGCGTCCGTCGCCCGCTGTCATCCCGGAAATCCCGGAAATTAGCACTACCGTTCGCAACCCACCACCTGTGGCGCTTCATCTACCACCTGCGAAGCACATGGTGACATCATTGACCATTATATCGGTGCATCATCATCACCACCACAACCACCATCATCATCATCATCCGCATCATCAATTATGGTTCACTGGCATGATGCATCCACACGATGACGATTACACCCGTGTAGTCCGTGTGCCAGTTATAGCTGTCGAAATAAGTTCGTCACCGCGCGGCCCCTCTTTCCAGCATATATGTGGGAACTGCGTGCTGGGCACAATGCATACGGTCCAGGTTGCTCGAATTCAATTTCAAATCCATAATATTCATCAATGGTGATGAAGCTGAAACACACATATGACTCATATGTATAGCCCCCGCCCCATCATAACGAAAACAAAGCAGGCATTTTATGAAGACACATACGTAGTTGCTAGGTGCGCACCGCACTACATCAGCACGGCAACATATCGTAACGACAAAATCCGACAAACGCCAAGGTATATTTCGTCGTTTCGAGAAATGCCATGTGAGCATGCCCACACAGGTGTTGTTGTCTCTTTGGCGGTAGACGTTTCGCATACGTTGCTTGCCCGAGTATTGGTCGTTGCTCCGCCCCCTCCCGCGGTGAACGATACCGTAAGTTAGTTTTTCCTTCTTTCTCCAGATATAAGTGACCCCGATCGCCAATCGATGATGGACCCATCGCCAATCGATGGATGTTATATAGTGTTGCACTGCCCGAATAAGTACACTATATGAAGCAATTACGGAATACATATATACTGTCTAGACTGTATTCTGCCTCTCGGGAAACTGCCTTTGTCAGGTTCTGGGGTAATTTGACTTGTCCAAATCATGTGTCAAAATGCGACCATAACATATATCGTAAGGTGCCTCTATGTGCAAACACATAGGGCAATGTCACTAATTGCAAAGTCAGCCCGATATGCACATGCATGACGGGCATGCTGCAGTGTTTGGGATGAAAATGGCATGAACTCCTCCTGTGTTACTTCTGAATTGTATCGTCTGCGCACTGTTTGGTTTTCCCCCTCCTTCGTTGGTGACAAATTTCGGGTTTGAATATTAAGGAAAATAACCGCGGAACTAGTCTCATTCATTATTATGTCATTGATCAAACGTACTCTTAGTTGCTGTACAACACTAAAGGTTTTGAGCATCCAGTTTAGATCAAGGGTTCGTGTGAAAGTTTACCCTGGATCGTTGGTGTCGCCATTAACACCAACAAGAATCCACTATGCATCAAAACTTGGTATTTCCGCCATGTTTTGTCACACGAGCCTCCTGTGACAGCATCCAAATTGTTGTCACACCCTCTTGTTTGCCGTCAGCACTTGTATTCAAGAAAATGCAATAAACTACACATGCTACTTCTATGCAAATGCGGCATCTAGCAAGTTGGCAGTCGATCATGACTCGGGATGCACCTTGCTGACTTTTTCCGACGCACAGCTCGGACTCGGGACATTATCGTCGAAATCAGAATGCCCGCAAAGGCGCCTACAACCAGGTATGCTGCCCGTTCGTAGTCTGAGAAATGGGAGGCTGAGAACCCTCCAGTTACTTCCGTCTCCCCTGCATCTACCCCTGCAGCAATGACAAGTCCCTCAGTGCGTCATAGAATAGTTCTGCCCACATGCGTCATGGCGTGATACATTAGTACATAAAAAATATCGTAACACAACCGCTGGCCCGCTCCACACCGCTCCACGCCACGAGATAACCACACCAACCCCTGTGATGCCGAACGCGCTTAGTTTGTGAAAGGTAAAACACCTACCCGCCATGCCTAATCAGGCTCTCAATAGTTTATGGTAGCTGCATTGAATGTGATACCGCATGTCTGTACCAAACGCGTATTCCCCCTCCTTCATAGCATATATGCCTTACCTTCTTGCTTCAGGATTGCAGCCACGTCATCAACCCTGTAGCACATAATTGCTCATAGTTAGTGAAAGTTAACGTGCTAGTCGCTCCATGCTTCGCCCTTCCGCTTCTAGCGAGACAATGAACTGAACGCATGCGACCACAGCAACCACCTGCGAGGCTCAGGGGACCTCGGAGGAGGCATTGTCGACCTCTCCTGCTCCCGGGCCGTGTCAGGAGTATGCTTGAAGGGCTTTGGGAAGTCCTCAACGGGCATCGGGGTGCCCGGTTCCACGAACTCCACCACATACACACGTGCCTCATGAGCCTCCACGTGCGTCACCTGCCAAAGAACACGCTCAGCAGCGCATGGTGCATTCTGCCACGATCTACAAAGATTTAATAATTGACGAAGCTCCGCGTTTAATGGTGAACGCTTCAGGCTGCAGATCTAAAATTGCCCAACAGGCGAGTTCCTCCGTCGGAGCCGATGTTCGTCTCTGAGAAGACCCTGGCGCATACGTGCAAGCGCGATCCCAGTCGTCCATTGCAGGAGGGAGACCGCCTGCCGTGTGTTCTAAGGTTTGTGACTCTCGGCACCACGGCAATGGCAGTTAATTATGATAAGTCACCATAGTCCAGCTCGACCTACCTCCATACCGCCCGTGAACATGCCTACATTTGACTCCATCCATGCATCTCTCACGAGTGCGGTGGCCTGAGACCCACCCTCCATTGCCACAGTCCTCAGCGCCGTGGACCCAGATGACCGCGCAACAACAAGAAACCGTGACTCGTACACCAGACCCAAATGCGAGCTATCCAGACAGTAAACGGCGATTGTTCCCACAGCCTAATTTTCCGATTGCATCCCATCGCCAGTTATCACGGCGAGACCGATTTTGTGAGGAGAAAAAAACATTGAGATGCCGATGCATCGTGCGCTGATTCAGGGAAAGAAGTGCAGGCGTTGGCGGCAAGGTTGTTGCGCAGCCTCTCACTCAGCATCCGCCCAGGAAGCCAGAATCTTGGCAAATTGCCACAGTCATTAACACGGAGTATCTGAGTGGAGAGTCTGCAAGCTAAACACACAAAGTATGCACAAATCGTGAAGCTATCTAAACGCCATGGACGCCAAGCAACGTTACATGTAATGCTGTGCGGACAAAACGTCGCCATTGTGTGTCGTTGTGTGCCACTATGTGCCCTTCGTGAACAAGCAGTGATATATGGATACAGCAGGAGAGAAATGCTAGTACACCACCTCAACCAATCAGAAACAAGCATCCGTGTCATAAAAACCACATACACGACATAGCAACCTTATACGCAAAAATTGCATCCAAGTGCACACAAAACCAAAGCACATTAAAGCCGAGGGAAAGAAAAAAGAGAGAAAAAAGGGTCGGGGGCCCTCACATCCTACACGCCATGAACTTTGCCTTCTCCTTTCAAAAGGTTTTGGCAAGTGGAGTTTGAGGAATAGCCACCAAGTGAGACATCAGAATGAGACACGCTAGGAACCCAAGAATAAAATACTCACCGGCAGCACCCCAATCCAGTCTGAAAATGCGCAGCGCTCATAGGCCACACCCCTTCGAGTCTGGATAGATGCAGCACTCACCGGCAGCGCCCCTTCCAGCATGAAGCACGAGCTTTGAGGAGTCAGAGGCATACCTGTGGGCCGAGGTCGTCCGGGGAATCGCAGGCATTCGGGCAGCTCTTGAGGCACGCTCCCATCATGAAGCCGGCATTCTTCTCGCTGCGCGCCACATCTGCCCCGTCAGTGCCTCTCGAGGGCCGTGCACACGGCGCCCCGCACACGGCGCCTCGCACACAGCTGTCAGCAGTGTGTCTGAGGATCGGCGCGGCACAGTATGCCGGCACCGCAAAATATGACGGCGTGGCACAATACGTCAGTACCGCACAGTATGATGACGGGTCAAAATATGACGATGGCAGGAGGGAGGATACCAGGAGGGCGCGAGTGGGCCAGTGGCTTACCACTCCCCTCCAGCGGCCCAGCTAGGACAATTCTTGTCCTTATCTTGGCACGGATCCTCCACCGCCGCTGCTTCTCTATTCCACACGTGGGCAGCCTGGCCGCGAAAAATCGTGCTTCTGTCAAAGGGTAAGGCGGATCCAATGGCTTGCAGTCATAAACACAGGTGACGTGGACATTGCAATGGCTGGAAGCTGGTGGCGGGATGCTGGCAATGGGGCGCTGACGCCGCTTGAGGCACGGGGCAGGTCTTTCAGAGGTCTGCCTGCAGAGCTCTCATCTCACAGATCGGAGAACCTCTAGAGCCTGGGGGCACAGCCAATCACGTAGCCGCAAAGCTGCAAGCTCTCCGAGGCGCGTGCTCCAATCACACCCCGGCAAACAACGACCGTTTTGCCAAGAGGCATCTCCGAGGCAGTCCACTGGTGTGTAGGCAGAGTGATCACCAGCTGTGCCGCATCAACGGCCCTGGCTGCACCGCGCTGTGGCACGCGCACTATTCACCCACGCTATTACTCGCCCCACGTGTTGCAGCAATTCTGTCGCACGAAGTGGCGTAGACCACGGTGAATGTACTGCATCGAGGTCAGCTTGCATGGCGTGCTTCTAAGGCCAGGCGCCGCGGAGGGAAGCGGGCGCAAGCCCACCTCTCCGATATCCCTCGACCACGACACGCGGATCCGGACTTGTTGGGCAGCTCCGTTGAGGACCATGATGGCGAAGCGGCCGTGGGCAAGAGGCTTGCGCCAAATCTGCCCCCACTCACAAACCTATCAGCGTGGGGCCGATCGTGATTCGCTCCCCCTCGGTCGCGCGCACTCTCCGTAAACTGGGATGGGCTGCGCGATGTAAACCGGAGAGATGCGGCAGCAGGCAACGCTCGGCCTCTTGAATGGGATGTGGCCGCAAGGCTCGACCTCCCTGGCGAAGCATCTGTGCATTTCGCATTGCACAACTCCCTGTCCAAGGAGTAATGAAGACACCTCAGCTCGCCGTGGCTCACAAGCGAAAAGTGATGTGATGTTTTGGTCCAGCCTCACTCCGACAAGGCCTGGGGGGAGGGGGGGTATGGCGCAAGGGGAGCCGTGCCTCACTGCAGGGATGTGGGAGCCGCTGTGTTATGAGAGCTGGTCGCTTCGGCCGCGCCTCAACGCGGCAAGGGCCCACTGGTTAGGCATCATGGCTCGTCACTGGGGGAGGGTCAGGAGCACACCTCCACTCGGCCTTCGTGACGCGGCTCCACGTGAACGCGGTGGCCCTGCCGATTGTGGGCGGTTGGCGCACATTCGTCAGCAGCAGAATGCTCATGGTCCGCTTAGTGAAGAATGCGCATCATCCCGGATACTGCGCTGATCCCTAGCAGCTCCCCTAAGGAGGCCTAGGGAACCCTTAGGTGACAGGGGCAGGATGGTTCACAGCTGACATCTCAGGTAGAAAGATCCTCACCTGACGTCCCAGTGGATCCTGATTGATCGCAATGATCTGCATTATCCCCAGACCGCCCCCATCTATGTCGAGCTGTGCCTCCACGACTTTCCCCGGTATCAAGTAGGACAGATACCATCAGACTGTAGGCTCCATCACTTTGGGGATTTTTTTCTGAGTGCAATGATCCATTGCTTTGATGCCGGGCTCCATCACTTTGGGGATTTTTTTCTGAGCGCAATGATCCATTGCTTTGATGCCGGAGCTCCATCTTTGGGGATTTTTTTCTGAGCGCAATGATCCATTGCTTTGATGCCGGGCTCCATCACTTTGGGGATTTTTTTTCTGAGCGCAACGATCCATTGCTTTGATGCCGGAATCCCTATCGCAACCTCGAACCTGCAGGCCCGCCCGTTGCCGTGTGTTGTACAGCGGATATGCCCTTCGCAATCCAGCTGGCATGATCCGAACCTTGGATTGTGACAACTCAGGGAAAACGAACGCTGAAAAGGGAGCTGGTAGAGGATTTCTACGAAGAACCCCACCTACAGCCAATCAGGAGCTCCCGAAGGTCCATGGTATGCCTACTGGATATAGGGATTTGCACACTGCTCCGTTGATCATGCAGACCTGAGTTTACGACGTTGACGAATCACGCGACTTACATACGAATCACTAAGCCGCTTCCCATTTTCGGATATAGAGTTTCACTATTTCAGCCAATAGACAGCCTTCACAAAGGGATCTGCGTCATAAAGTGAACCTCAAGTGTATTCCTAAAAGTCCACGGACCACCAGCACGTCCTCGTATGTTTCACACATCGAGGCCCAGAACACAAGATTCAGACCTCGCTCAAAGCGTACTCTGCACTGCAAGATTCAGAGGCCATCGACGATCGGTCTGCAAGAGCCACCGTATTGAAAATTTTCGAAGCCATCGGTATTTATATCCCAAGTTCCGGGGCCATCGCTTGCGGTGGGCAGTGTCCGGGGAAGTGGATATCTTGCAAGGCACAATGGGTTGGCGCTCGCGGCATAGAGGCAGATACAAATGTTCACCACAATCGGGAAGGCGAAGGTTATGCCTCCTTGGCAAGTAGGATCTGGATGGTCTGCTTGCTCATGTCTCTCGGGTCATTCCCAAGGATGAGCGGGTTGGCCATCATGCACCATAAGGCGAAGTGGGCCCTTTGCTCGGTCACCGTCAGTCCCCCTACCTGGGCCTCGAGCGCGCCTCCACCGCTACTGTTAGAGCCCTCACAAGCATCTATTGCATGTGACAGCTGGCGCCCCTTCCATGAACTTCACATTGCTAGCATGTGACAGCTGGCGCCCTTTCAATCAACTTCACCTTGCTAGCATGTGGAATTTGCTGTAGCAGATTAGCAGTGCCGTCAATTCAAAACGCCCGAAATATCGTTTGCACTATCTCTGCATCGGGAAAGCAGCAAAGCGCGAGCTTCTTACTCTCGCATTGTTGTATTTTGAGGGATGTTTTATTCTGGGGCCGAAGGAGGGAGCGCACTTGTCCCCATGCCTCGCGAGTCACATACTGGCCCGGCCGGCAACCCTTCACGTGTTCTGGGCACGCGTCCACAATTCCATAAGGGTACATGCCCTCCAACCCTACAACCAGCATGTCTGCATCCTGCGGGTTTACACTGAGAGAGGTGAGAAGCCCAACCCCCACATCATGCCATTCAAAAATCAAGCATGCAGGCGGGCATTGAATCACTCCGCGACCCTCTGACTACATGTTCGATGGCATGCTAAGAACATGAAGTCCCCTGCCTTGACACGCCCTAACCAAGGGAGCCATGCTGCCTTGATAAGCCCTAACCAAGGGAGCCACTGCCTTGATAAGCCCTAACCAAAGGGAGCCACTGCCTTCGACATGCCCTAACCAAGGGAGCCACTGCCTTGACATGCCCTAACCAAGGCCCTTTGCCTTGACATGCCCTAACCAAGGAGCCCACTGCCTTGGCATGCCTAACAAGGGCCGCTGCCTTGGCATGCCCTAACCAAGGGAGCCGCTGCCTTGACATGCCCTAAACAAGGGAGCCACTTTAGTGGTTTCACACCCACACGCAACGGGATAGATATGTGATATATATATATATGTGTAGGATTCGTTGATTCGGCAAGTGAAACGCGTTTCTTCTGTTTGTGTTGGTTGAAAATTAAAGTGTCCATTTTTGAGAGTCTGAAAGCGCGTGGTGGCGCGTGCTGCCCAACCATTTGTGAAGCATGAGTGGCGAGCGTGAGCGACCATTAATGCATCAAACATGACAAGGGGTTGCGCTCTGAAGTGCATGTCATAAGCTCACATTAAAAGCGCCGGGCTGGGCATATGGATGGTACGATTCTTGCACATCCACTGCCTCCAACACCGACTGCAGGAAGTTTGGGAGATGCAGCGCCTGTACCGCCCACCCAGGAACTTCAGTCAGTATGTCTGGGTCCAGCCATCCAGAGCCGCTCCTGCGCTGCCCCAGGCGGGCGTGGTGGGATCCGTGCACCAGAGGTAGTGCGGATCTGAAGGTGGTATGTTGCTACCGAAGAGATGAGAGAAGCAAGCAGAGATGCAGCATACCGCCAAAATCAATCTTGCACCTCCTCAGGTAGCGCTTTGAGAGTGCTTGCCGGGGCGCACCTTCACGTCGGATCGCTCCCAGCTTGCAAACACGTCACGCCCAGTACGCCAGGAGTTGCCCACCTGCCGCATGCAAAGTAAGCGACCCTTCGGTCATCCTCTGCTCAACCTGACTGCACAGTCCACGTGACTTCTTCGACTAGGCGGGAGGCAGAGGCTGGCACGTGGGATCAGAGAACGGCAAAGGACATACGAGCCATGGCGTATGATAGCCACAGGGGACTGGGAAGACACACTGAGCCAGGGGCGGTATGATAGCCACAGGAGGACTGGGAGGTACGCTGAGCCATGGGCGGTATGATAGCCACAGGAGGGCGGAGAACACGCTGAGCCATGGCGTATGATAGCAGGAGGACTGGGAAACCTGCGGCCAGGCCACTGGCGGTATGATAGCCACAGGAGGACTGGGAAGACTACTGGCCAGGCGGTATGATAGCCACAGGAGGACTGGAGACACGGCTGAGCCATGGCGTATGATAGCCACAGGAGGACTGGGAAGACACGCTGAGCCATGGCGGTATGATAGCCACAGGAGGACTGGGAAGACACGCTGAGCCAGGGCGGTATGATAGCCACAGGAGGACTGAGAAGACACGCAGATGTGCCACAGACCTCGGCGCCCCACAGGTGCGGCTGCCCAGTGCCCCAGTTGCAGAGGGAATACAGGATGGGCCGTCCCGTTGCGTTGAGCGCGTCCCGCATTCTCGAGTATACGGTCCTGGACGACACCCTCCAAGCGTCGCCTCATACCAGACGAGTACCAAAGTGCGGAAAAGAAGCCAAACAAAGCGCACCGTCATTTGAGTCCCACTTCCTCCAGCACCCCATTTGCAGCGCAACACCCTAGACCCTTGCGTAAAGTGCCACGCTGCACCCTTGAGCATATACTGCTGAGCATCCCCAGCACCGGTGGCGGCAGAGGCTATTCTCCCAGCCCCGAAATGGACGGGCTTCGGAGTTCCTAGTTTTGAACCCATCAGTGTGCGCAGACTGCGCGTCGAAGGTGCTCCCATTGATTTTGCTGCTAGATGATCCTGACAGATGGAGCTCCTAGGGGAGATCGAGCAAGCAGGAAGTGGGGGCTCTCGCAAGCAGCGCATTGAGGGCTGTGCCGCACTTGGGAGTCTCGCGTACTCTGTCCATGGCGCAATAGTCGAATTTGAGATAGTCCACACCCCAGCTCTGACCGCCAGGTGTCACGCCCAAAGTTCAGAGAGTACACGCAAGAAACGGCCAGGGAGAGGACTTCGGGCCTCCCAGCTGTGATCGTTATCAGCACCGTCGAGGCCTAGCGCGAGTCCCCCCCATGGTGCAGCACCCAGAACGGCGTGGTGCGAGACAGCACACGGCGGAGAAGGTCCAACGGCGCGAGAGTACGTTGCTGGGGGGTTTCCACGCCGCCAAACACACCAAAAATACGTAGCAGGTCGTGGATGGTGACATCCTCCACTTTCACGAGGCCCAAGATCTCGCCTTCAAGACCACTAACTCCAAAACGTGCATATCGGTCAAGAAAACGCGAACGTGAAGCGAGCCTGCACATCGACCGTCTTCGCTACGAGGGCCTGTGGGATCCGTGCAAAACAAGGAAGGTAGTGCGGGGCGATGGGATGGTGCACACCGCATAAGTCAGCGCATCCTGTTTTTCGTGTCCCCAACTCCCAGGGTATCCCTCACACGTGGTGTTCCCCGTGTCGGAATACACTCCGAACTTCAGTCCCCTCGCGTGTAAATAGTCGCCAAGCGCCTTCATCCCGCTTGGAAACTTGTTCACGAAGGGGACTATCTCGCCTTTGGAGTTTCGCTTGTGCATCCAGCAGTCGTCAATATTCACATACCTGCGATTGAGGAAAGGGGGCTTACCGGTCTTCGCGCGATACACTGTTATCACGCGCAGAGTGCTTGCACAACGACATGTGTGCCACGGTCCAGGACGCGGGAGGGGGCGCACTTGTAGCCGGCGTCTCTCAATCCACTTGATACCATTGCGTCTGCTACCTGCGCTCGCAGGTACCCGTAGGTAGCTCAGTTCGTCAGACATGCGTGGGTATCGGTTCAGCTAGGGGACTAGGTGCTACCCTTTGCGACGCAGATTTGCACACAAACCTTCGTTGAAAGCAGAGGGCGAGATTCAAACCTCTCTTATCATTTTTTCGTGGATGTCACAACGAAAGCGATTCCAGCTGTTCCATCCCATGGCCGGAGTCTGCCCCACGCCGTTGTCCAACGCGTGGATGATGTACATCTGAAGTGCGAGCACCGCGAGGGCAAGGCGCCATCTGCAAAAGCGCGACGGATCACGCTTAACGTTCATTTCGCGCAGAGAGCCTCTTTCAAGTTTAGTGTTCAGCCTCGGAAAAGATCGCAGCGGGCCCGTCGTGGTGTATACATAACGTCCGGGCAAAACTAGAGGTCGATTCGCAATATCGACGAGAGATTTCCTTGTCACTGACGGGCGATAACGCAAGCGCGCAACCTGCACTCCTGGAGTAACTCAGAAAGGCCGAAAAGCAGTATGAGATTGTGTACGAGAGCTTGCAGCAGCGAATCGGGACAAACTAAACGCACTATCTCGCAGGTTGAAGGTATGTAATAAAGCGCCTCAGAGATCACCTGACAGACATGGACAGAGTAGCAGGGACGCTTCAAGTTCCGAGATTTTTGGGTCGGAAAATTGGCCACGCGTCTCGAAGCAGCTTTTCCGGCCAAGTTTCTGTTAACCACCTACGCGTAAGGGGAAATGTACTGTTGAACTGAACCTACTGTCCGAGCTGAGGACAAACGCGAGAAATTTGCCCCCCGCCCGCTCTCCAGCTCAAGATCGTGACACTTCGACTTGTTGGTATCGGAGCTAGATAGCGAGCTAGCGACCGAACGGAAGACATGCTGTTGGTCATGCGGATTCGCCGCAAACGGGATGACCGGTGACCTTCCAATCGTTCATCCGATCCGCTCCCGTTGGTTAGGAATGGCGAGAAAATGAGCGGAAAGTAAGGCGAAACAACAAGGCACCACCCCAGCATCAGATCGGAGCCTGAGTTGGAGAACATATTGTGAGAACAGGTGTTCCGCTCGGGTAAAACAAACTGGCTAAGCTCCAATAATCAGTCCGGCCGAGTGCTTTTATCATGCATCTCGGAAACCCGGATAATACGAAGTGATGACTGACAGTACAGTACTACTGTACTGTCATCCTAGCTACTAGCGGAGTCACGGTTCCGATCAGAGACGGGTCAGGCTAGGGGCTATCAGAGCCCATAATAATAACCCTGAACCTAAAGTCCAGCACACCACCCGGAGCTGTGACCGTAGCTAATAGGGCTAGGCAAGCGGAGCGAAGTAAGCAGATAACAAACAGCATTCACTGGAAACAGATATACTTCTAGTTGGGTGCCCGGGGACTTGTCCCGGCACAACCCACCACTGCGGCTAAGGCTAATCACACCTCCAGGGATTGAAACAAGCAGACTCTAGCCACTGTAAAGCCGGTCGGCAGAGCCGAGTTCAGCAGACGGATTCCAAGGCAGGAAAACATCCGAAGTAAGTCGAGACGAAATTTCATAAGTGTTGACACCACCAGACCCAAGTGGGTCAGCCGGATCCCGGAGTGGAGTGGCAAGACTTTCAAATTGCAGAGCCGCTGAGGTCGATCGAGAAAAGAACGGTTCCACATCCCGCGGCGGCATCGACGAACCAGTAGCAATCACGGACGGGCAAAAGGAATCCAGTAATGCACCACCGGGATGAACCGCATCGTAGCCGTAGGTGGCTCCGGGCTCAACCAGGCCCCTGACACCACCGCCGACCACGAGTGTCGGCATCGCCGTAGCACTGAACAGAAATGTAGCCACCATGAAGAGAGTGAGAGCAAATTCACCGAAGCCAAATGGCCTGGAGCCTCTGGGGACTCCGAACCGCCGAAACGCTGCAGCCGCCGGCGGTGCACCCCCTTCAACTTCAGTCAGGCAGACATCAGGAGGGTAGTTGGAGCCCTCTCCATCGTCATCGGAGTCACACACTTCAACAGGCTCAGGGTCAATGTCAAGCCAGTCAGGGTGGACAGTGTTGAATGTTTTGAATGAATTGTCAGCAGAAGCCATCGGGCCGAGAGCCAGAGAGGCAGACGGCGGCACGAAGGCGGCACTGCTGACCCCATGCAAGCCAATCGTCCCACCATGCACGGGTGCAGAGGCCTTCGGCAGCAGCTGCTTGCTGGCAGTCGGCTCAGCGACACCACCAGCAAGCGGACCGCTGACCTCAGCAAATGCAACACGGCCAATGGAAAGATGCTCAGCAGGTGCAGACTCAGCAGAGGCAGCAGCATCCTTGAACTGCTGCAGAGCCGTAGGCTCTGGAGCAAAGGAATGCGCAGACAGTTCACAGATTTCAGGTTGCCCCACAAGAGCACACAAGTGCTCCATGGACCCCTCATCCCCAGCGTCATAGTACCGCTGAAAACGAAGGGCAAGCACGTCGGAGTCATAAGACTCGACGGCTTGGCAGTAGGATGCCGAAATGGTCATTGGGTGAGTGTCCTTGTGAGGACACTCACTCAGCCAATGCTTCGACCCAACGGCGCGGCACTTCTCGTGCCTGCACGTTGGGACAAAGGTGCCAGACCGCTTGTCAAAAGCCACCTCCGAAGAGGCGGAATGAGCAAGCGGTTGCACTCCAGGTCGGTGGAAGCCGCGCGGAGTGTGTTTCCCATGAGGTGGCTTGGAGCCACCCTTCTTAAGGGAATCCACATCCCGCTGCAACTTGACCAACTGAGAACTGAGCCGCTCGATGGCCGAAGCCAGGCCAGTGTCAGTGGTGCAAGATGCTACGGACATGGGGCGCCCCGCAGTGCGCTTGCCCGAGAGCCGCCCGCAGCGGTACTGCTCGCGCACGCGCGCCTGCAGGGTGAGCAGACTCACAGCCGCACGCTGGTCAGCTCGAGCAAACGAGTCAACCAGCGTGGCGTAAGCCGGTCCAGACAGGGCAGAGAGGAATTGCCTTTTAACAGCGTCTTCGGGCAGCGTCTGCAGACGCTGCGCATCCCGAAGACAACTGTTAAAAAGACGAATGCCAGAGTCAGGGTCACTTTCATCTGAAATTCTCACGTCAAGCAGCTCAGTCAGAGACTCGAACGGAGTCGAATCATCAGCGAGCATACGCACCACCTCGAGGGTGGCACGTTTGCCGTCAGCAGGAACATCGGCCCCAGAAGCCTCCACCCAATTACGGGCAGGAGACCCTGGCGCAGTCAGCAGCAACAGCACAGAATACAACAGCTCATTTGCAGCAGTCATGACAGGGACATTGGCAGCAGACAGCTCAAACAGGGGTGCAAGTGCCTGCGACTGCAGCGTGAAAAGCTGCTGAATCTCGGAAACCAGTTGCGAAAAAATGTCCGAAGCCGACGATTCATTGCCATGAAATTTTGCTGTCTTGTCTCCCAGAACTTTAGTGGCTGCTGTCTTTGCGCACTGAACATCAAATGAGTCTTTTCGTAACCGCTGAACGAGCGTTGCAGCCGCAGCCGATTCGTCAGCCGAAGCCAAATGCGGCGTTGTAGGGGTAGCCGAATTCAGTGCCCCAACATCATCGAAAATAGTCGCTAATTTACGCGCCCTAGCGCGTGTACGTGGTCTTGGCGTTGTGTCCATTTTTAAAATGACGGTGAGATGGGATTGCGGGCTAACGGTGCAACAGTAATGAACAATCTCGCAGCGGCCATTTCCTGCAGGAGCCTCAGTAAGCAATAGCACAATCAAGCAGGTCATGAGCCAAGTGGCTAACCGTGGGAGCGACCCACAAAACGCGGAGTGTCCTGCCCGCTGATCAAACGGAACGTAAAATATAACCATACTCAGCGACGATACTCTGCCGAATAAATGCCGAAAAAACTGATCTCCACCTCAAAAGTAGGCCATACTGCGGAGAGAAAGCTACTGTCTAAGGGGGCGCCCACCCCATCTCTGTGTCAAAACTTAGCCAATCATGGCAACAGCTCGGCGCTGTGCCATCAGAATTACTAGGGAAGTGGTGACGCGCATAACCTGCGAGAACAGGTGTTCCGCTCGGGTAAAACAAACTGGCTAAGCTCCCATAATCAGTCCGGCCGAGTGCTTTTATCATGCATCTCGGAAACCCGGATAATACGAAGTGATGACTGACAGTACAGTACTACTGTACTGTCATCCATCCTACTAGCGGAGTCACGGTTCCGATCAGAGACGGGTCAGGCTAGGGGCTATCAGAGCCCATAATAATAACCCCGAACCTAAAGTCCGGCCACATATTTTCCGGGCGGGTGGGCGAGGGGGAAGGGAAAAATGTGTTAGAAACGCAGGATAAAGCGCAGAGTCGTCAGCAGGCAGGAAAACGTGAGGAATTACGCACAATTTTCAAACTAATAGCGACAGCGCGACACATTCAGGGAATATATATACAGTATATCATATATCGCGGTCGAACTGCACACAGAAACGCAGAGGCGGACGAGTCATTGTTTGCTAAGATGATTAAAATACGGCAGTGAGTGTTTTAAGCAGTGTGCAACGGTGAGATGGAACTGTGACACGACTGGTGACACTTCAAGTCGAGGGGTGAATGCCGAAGGGCCCACTCCACCCCCCTTACAGTGGGAGGGGGGAAGATTGGGCTCCCCGTGACACCACATCAGCCCGTGGGGATGAGGTGTCACCAGGCAGAACAAATGCGGAGTCAACAGGCAGAACAAATGCAGAGTCAAGGGACCATACCGGCCCGGCTAGAACGGCAAACCCTAACACGGAATCTGCTAGCGCCAAACTGCATTCTACTACTGCTAATTCCTAATCTCAAAATGCCTGCTGCTAATCTTCTTTCAGTGGCGATTTGGACGCGGCAGCCGTCCCTTGGAAGGACGGGATCCACGGGACTGTACGGAGGGCTGGCCAATCGTCGTCATCGCCGTAGACGTCGGGCGGAGACGGAACAAGGCCACCGCGATCGCGCGGGCGGACGGAAGGTGAATGCTGCCGGGCCACCATCCTCCCCGACGGCATCGTCAACCACCGCCGCGAACTGCAATGACGGGGACCCCGCGGGCTGGCGTGGCGTGGCAGCCGCAGCCGCAGCCGGTGCAGCCGTCCCGGCAGGCTGAACCCAAGCGGTGATAGTAGGGCGGGGCGGCGCAGCCGGTGCATCCGCCGGCGCCTGCCCAGGTGCGAATGCCGCCGCGCACGAGAATGGGCAGACACCCTTCGTGGAGAGGTGCCCATCGGTGATCCCCCACAAGCGGAAACATGAGATGCATGGGTACCCGGTACCCTCCCACACAAGGTAGCGCCCATGGCGGGGAGGCGGTTTCCAGTCGCCGACGGGCTTGACGGTGTTCAATGGCTACTGCCCGACAGTCCTTGTGGGTCGGAGGACCCAAATCGCGTTCGGTCCTCCCACAAGGACCGGTTTTGCGGGGATTTTTAAAACCAGCCTCTTGTGGCCCCTATTGAGTACCCTCCGAGTTTTAGCATCTATAGGGTGGGAACGTATGTCATATGCGCTATATCCAATGCATTTGTATCATGCACCCTATCATTTTTGAGTTTCAACCTTTGGAGGGTATTAAAAAACATAGCATGTCACTCAAATATTTTTTCCAATTGAATTTCGAGCTGAATCATCCCACCAAGCCTCAAAGTTTTATCCAAACATATCATACCAAATCATGCTCGTGAATAAAAGTTCAGCCCCTGAAGACAAGTTCAGCCCCTGAAGAAAAGTTCAGCCCCTGTAGAAAAATCATTTTGTAGAAAAGATCACCCTGTTCCACCCTTGAAGAAAATACCCCCCTCCCCGGACAACATGTGAAGCCCTAAATAAAAGTACAAGGCTGAAGTTGTTATTCTAGGGGGGTTGTTTAATTTTTTTACAGGGGATGTTTGCTTTTTTACAGGAGCTGTTTTTTTTTTTACTGGGGTTGTATACTACAAACAACCCCTGAATACAAGTTCAGCCCCTGAATAAAAGTTCAGCCCCTGAAGAAAAGTTCAGCCCCTACTGAAGAAAAGTTCAGCCCCTGTATAAAAGTTCAGCCCCTGAAGAAAAATTATGTAGCGAAAATACAGCCCCTGTACAGGGGCTGTATTTTTGTACAGGGGGGGATGAGAATATAATGGCAAGCGTTATAAAAAACGAAGAGTGAAGCAAAAGTACAGCCCACGAACAAAAAATACAGGGGCTTCCTTAATTTCCGGCGGTATGAGATTTTTTCTAGAATGTATAAAAATTGAAAATACAGGGGCTAAACTTTACTACAGGGGCAATATTTTTGATACGGGGCTGTATTTGAAAAACAGTCCCTGTATTTAAAATATAGCCCCTGTAAAAAATACAGGGTCAAAAAATACCGGGTCGGTTTTTCATCGTAAGAACCCCCCAACTCCCGGATGTACTCCTGCTTTTCAGCACGCCATCGACATCAACGACACCGACCGCTTTGACGCCCTCTGCTATCTGGCGGGCGGCAAGCCCGTGATGTTGGAAGACCTCTCCGCCGCCTCCTTATGTGTCGGCGACGCCGTCGAGGAGCACGCCATCGACGAGCACCTGCAGTGCTGCCAGCCCGCCGACACCCGCTTCGGGGTCTGGGGGGTCGGTGGTGCTTTGCACATCATCACCTTCAAGGTCCACGGCGACGCTCCGGTCGCGCCAACTCCTCTAGCAGCGCCTGCCGCTCCGCCGTCGGTGGTGTCTGACGGCGGGATGTACCTCGTCGACATGTCGCACGCTCACGAAACGGACGTGTCCTTCATGGACAAGATTGCGGAAGTGTTTGGGCACCTCTCCGGCCCTAACCCGCCCCTTGCTATGCATTGCATGGGGCCCGTGGCACCCGTGGATTCGGTTTCCGTGGCAGGGGAGGACTCCGAGGATGACGACGACGGTCTTCCGCCACCGCGGCAGGCTTTGGGCTGCGGCAGGCCGCCATTGGGCTTTGGACGGTCCGCTCTGACGTCCCTGGCAGTTTGCATGCTATTGTATTCCTCGTGTGTGCCGCCGTTGTGCCGTCAGCCGCTACAGCCTTCGGTGGTGTCGGCACGTGGGCGCCGACGCGGCTCCACCAGTCGGTGGTGTTGTTCATGCGTGTCAAGAGGTGCTTCTAACGACGACATCAACTTGCATCGGCCAACTTCCCGCCGGTATTGGCAGCCAGCGGGGTGGTACTGGAACTTGCATGCGCGGGAGTCTGGCCGGACTTGGCACCCAGGGCCTTTAGTAGAGCCGCCTGTGGCTGCTCCAATTCTTCCGATGCCGCCCTCGCCGGGTGGTGCTCCGCCACAGGGCACATATCTTCCTATAATGACTCTCGGCCCGGAATCAAGAAAAACACGTGTTTTTGCTAATTTTCAAATGTTTTTCATACTTAAGGATGAAAAATCGACCGGCCCGCTTTCGGCCCGGAGCTCTTTTGGAGTCTTGCTCTCTCGGCCCCGGGCCGGCCAATCCCATAAGATATGTGCCGCAACTCCGCCATCGCCGGACACTATACCGCCGCCTCGGGCGAGGAGGACAATTGGACCTTCTTCAATCCAGATAATGAGGAGGTCAGAGTGGAGAAGCGTGCTATTCACGGGGAGAAGGTCTGAAAATCTCGCACGAGGATAATGCGGAGGTCAGAGTGGAGAAGCGTCTTTGCTCACGGGGAGAAAGGTCCTGAAAATCTAGCACGAGGACGATAATGAGGAGGTCGAGTGGAGAAGCGTCTTTGCTCACGGGGAGAAGGTCCTGATGAAAATCTCGCACGAGGATAATGAGGAGGTCGGGTGGAGAAGCGTGCTATTCACGGGGAGGAGTCTGAAAATCTCGCACGAGGATAATAGAGGAGGTCAGATTGGAGAAGCATTTTTGCTCACGGGAACTTAATTTAGTAATCCTTGTCACGGACACGGAGGAGCGGGGCGGAGCGGGGAGAAGATATCTTACCCCGATTGGCCGGCCCCGGGCCGACCTGAGTCGCCAAAATGAGGCCCGGGCCGAAGAGGGGCCGAAAGAGAAATTGCTTTGGGGCCGAACCAATTTAGCGCAAACTTCTAAAAATTTGATGAAAATTTTGCGATTTTTGCATTTTCTCATACTTAAGATTAAAATTTTCGCGCCTGCGGCGGGCATTTTGTAGTTTGGACCGGGCGGGCCGAAGGCGGGCCGAAAGAATTTTCGATTTGGGGCCGTACCAGCTCAACGGAAGATATCTTCCCTGGGCGGAGGCGAAGCGCAAGGCACACGGTGAATTGAGTTTGGGAATCCTTTCGGCATCACGTCCGCAGATGTCATCCATTACACGATGCGCCGAGTAATCGCAAAAAAATATAGCCCGTAGAGCATAGTGTGACGAAAGCTCTTGTATCCGTGTATAGAGGTAACCGTTGTGCCAACCGAAACCGAGGATAGGCTCATACAAGCAGCTCCAAGGTGGAGAAAAGGAGTTGATTGCTTTCAACTCGCACCGTAATGTTGGCGTCGTCGAGCGCGAAAAGGTCGCCCAACTGCTCTTCCTCGGCCATGAATGCCTCGCGTAGTGCAACAACCATGCGCGTGAAGATAACGTGCACATTCTTCTCGTCCCCATGGAAGTAATCGTCCTTGCTCCCAAAGCTATTCTTGGCGACGAACTTGGCCGCCTTCTCGTCGTGACGGGTACGGATCAAGGTACGTACGGCCGCTACAAACTGCGCAGCGGACGTCTCCGCTGCCGGATTGACAGTAGCCGGTCGGAGTACCAGGAGTGGCTGCATGTCGGGCAGCAGCCTTGTCGAAAATAGTCGCAAGGTTTCTCCTCCGTAGTAGAGGAGTGCTCGAACTGGATCTAGTGGCAACCATGATAAGATGACTACAAGGGTGGAGTAAGCGGGTGTGAGCGGGAAGCGGTCGCGGTGGTGGCGGCCAAGAGGTGGTGGTCGTCGAGAGCGAAAATATTGCGGACGAGGACGAAGAAGTTGCGAGGAAGACAGATACGCTGTCCGGCTAAGCTCGCTAGGAGACAAACTGATAATCATATAACTTGTGTCTGGCCGAAGCTTTATGCTCTCGGAAACCCAGACAGTGAAACGATGACTGTACTACTGTACTGTACAACTGTACAGTACAGTGCTAGGATGTCACGGACACGAGACGGAAGCAGGGTCAGGCTAGGGGCTAGTCAGAGCCCATAATAACTAAGCCTAAACCCGAAGTCCAGCACACCACCCGTGGGTGTGACTACCTAGCAAGGCAGGTACAGGGTATACAGCCACGTGATAACAAACAAACACCTACGTGCAACTCGGTGGAAACCGATCACTTCTAGCTGGGTGCCGGGGTCTTGACCCGGTCATCCCACTACTGGGCTAAAGCTAATCAAGCTGCCAGGATGATTGACTAGAAACTCAGCCACTTTGAAGCTGGTCAGCAGAGCTGAGTTCAGCGGTTGGGATGTAAACACAGAGTAATCCCGAAGTGAATTGCAGACTGTCTTTTTGAAATCGAGCACCACCAGGCCCAAGTGGGCAAGGCGGTTCCACAGCAGAAAGTAAATCAACTGAAGAACCCATACAAGCAGATTCCCATGGCGGTTTGAACATTGAAGAAAGAGATATAAGAACTCGATCGTCAGGCGGCCAATCACGGATGTCCAGAGAGCCAAGTGGCGGATCCGAAGCAAAGAGATCTCCAGTAGACCGATGGACGGTGACTCCGGGCTCAACCAGGCCCCTGTCACCACCGCCCACGGCAACCAGAGACGCCGTAGCACTGGCCAGTAGAGAACAGCAGAGCATCGAGGACATCAATGCACACCGGAGAAGACTCGGCGGCGCCCGCGGACGGTACATCAGAGCTGCTAGTGGCGATGCCCCCCTGTCAGAGTCATGCTCAAGAGTGCCGAAGGAGTCAAAAGCCACTCGCTGCCCGCCGTCAGAGTCATTGTCAGAGCCTTGGTCGCTGTCAGAGACTTCAGAGCCAATGTCAGAAGTCTCAATCGTCATGCCAGCAAACAGCGGAGCCGGTGCAGAGTCGCCAAGCTGGAGCGATGGGACAGAACCAGGCAAGCCCTACAAATTATTGGCCCATTCATCCGTGTGGATTTGCATATGGACAGCGTATGGATATCGTAAGTCTGACCCATATGGACAACCGTATGGACGGTCTGAGCAGATTTCTGGCGAAACCTTGATGCATATGTAAGAACCATACGGACGACGCGTAATTGTGGTGTCCATATGAAAATGTCCCATGGACATCGTAAGGATTTCATATGGACACCGTATGGACTACCATATGGACACCGTATGGACAGAAAACATGTCCACATGGTGTCCATACGCGTGGACAGAGGCACTAATCACCCGCACGACAGCGCAGGGACACCGTATGGAAACCCGTATGGATAACGTATGGACACCGTAACCGGACGTGCGGACAACGTATGGACAACCGTAAGGACATCGTATGGACAGCGCATGAAAATCGTAATCGCACGTGCGGACACCGTATATAATCCCGCAAGGACGGCGTATGGACGGCGTATGGACATCGTAAACGTGCGCGCGGACGGCATATGGACTCCCATAAGGACAACGTATGTACGTCGCATGGACATCATAACCAGACGTGCGGACAACGTATGGATAGCCGTAAGGACAGCGTATGGACATCATAATCGCACATGCGGACACCGTATGTAATACCGTAAGGACAGCATATGGACGACGCATGGACATCGTAAACGCGCGTGCGGAGGGCATATGGACGCCCATAAAGAAAGCGTATGGACGACGCATGGACATCGTAACCGCACGTGCGGATAC
>LGRX02022537.1:0-13113 GCA_001247695.2 Cymbomonas tetramitiformis
GGTCCATGTGATTCACAAATCACATGGACCCCACACGGACCTCACGTGGACCCACGTGGACTTGGAATGGACCTCGCATGCCCCAAATGGTCAGACATTTCTCCCTATGGGTCCATATGGGGTCCATTGAAGGCCCTTAACACCGTAAGGGCGAATTCGTTTTTAGCAGTATGGGATCAGTATGAGGGCGGAAACATCCATAATTGCCACGGTTGTCAACTATTGGATATTTATGAAGTATTAGTGCCCATATTGGGGACTTGGGCAAGGTCCCTCAACCCTGCAATGCCCACCAAACTCGGTTTATCGAGTGGGGGACTTTGTGGAAAGTGCAGGGGTGTTCTGCTGCCAGGTGACAAAAGCGTGCTCTACGGAGAGTGCTATAAAGGCTTCAAATCAAGGATACGGTATTTTCCCCCATTGGTATACACCATGATACGTCATCGCCCACTCATAACATCAAGTCAATAGTGGTGTCATGTTCATGGCGCATGCCCAAAAATGCCCCTAGCAGCTGTTCAATCGAATTTCCTTAAGTATGGTGATGGTGGGTTACATATATTCATGTGTGCACATACGGTGCGAGTGATAACGAAGTGCCATATCATCCACCTAGTTCCGCAATACAAGGTATGCGAAGAATCGTGGCAAATGGATGTCTAGAACTTGAGTTATTGTCGAAAACGTGAAAATAAGTTTCTGGAAAACAGGATCAGTATGAGCAGTATGGCAATTCGCCCTTAAGGTGTTAAGGGGTCCATGCGGTTTTCAGTCACATGGACCTCACATGGACCATCCCTACGGGTCCATGTGGGGTCCATGTGATACCCCTCAGTGTGTACGTAGCATGTGGACCCCATATGGACCGGTAAGGGCCACATGGGTCCGATGGTCAGACATTCCTACGGGTCCATGTGACGCATGGACCCCTTATGGACCCCTCGTGGACCCGTAGGTATAATCGCATGGACTACACCGGGACCACTCGGTTATCATCACATGGACCCCACATGGACCGATAGGTACCACATGGGTCCAATGGTCAGACATTCCTACGGGTCCATGCGACGCATGGACCCGTAGGGAGGATTCACATGGTAGGACCTAGCATGGACCCCGCCCGTTTGGGCGCTGGCACGATTGGTCCATATGATTACTAAGCAGGTCCATGTGGTGTTTAAGCAGGTCCAAGCGGTAATTTAGCAGGTCCGTGCGAGTATTAAGCGGGCCCAAATGACTATTATATAGGTCCATAGGGTTATTTAACGGGTCCATGTGGATATTCGGCGGGTCCACGCGATTATTAAGCGGTTCCGTATGATGGTCTTGCGGGTCCATGCTGTTATTAAGCGGGTCTATTTGATTATTAAGCGGGTCCGTGTGCTTACCTATCGGGTCCATGCGGTTATTAAGCGGTTCCATACGATTATAATGTAGGTCCACATGGTTATTCGGCGGGTCCATGTGATTATTATATGGGTCCATATGATTATTCAGCGGGTCCATGTGGATATTCGGCGAGTCGATGCGTTCAGTATGTGGGTTATGTGGGTTATGTGTGTGGAGTATGTGATTATTCGGCGGGTCCATAAGGTTATTATGTGGGGTCCATGTGGTTATTACGCGGGTCCGTGCGATTATTTGGTGGGTCCATATGGTTATCCAGCGGGTCCATGCGGTTTATAAGGGGGGTCCATACGATTATTATGTAGGTCCATATGGTATTTTGGCGGGCCCATGTGATTATTATGTGGGTCCATTCGAATATTCGGCGGGTCCATGCGGTTATTAAGTGGGGTCCATGTGATCATTAAGCGGGTCCGTGTGCATATCTCGCGGGTCCATGCGATTATTCCGCAGGTCCATGCGGTTATTAAGCGGGTCCATACGATTATAATGTAGGTCCATATGGCTATTCGGCGGGTCCATGTGATTATTATGTGGGTCCATACGATTATTCGGCGGGTCCATGCGGGTCTTAAGTTGGGTCCATGTGATTATTACGCGGGTCCGTGCGATTATTTTGTGGGTCCAGGAGCAGGTATACATGCAGGACTAATGTGGGACCAATGTGGAAACAATATATACACGTATACATATATATTTATACATACTGTACAAAGTAAGCAGGAGCAATTTTTGCTACTGTAAAATGTCAAGCAGTAGCTTCACTACCGCCGGCTTCACTACCACCACCGCTACCACTAGCTTCCCCTTCCTGTGCCCCCTCCTCGTCTTGCGCATCTTCGTCGGCCTCCTCCTCCCCTCCTTTCCCATCCGAGCCCCCATCAACATTCTCATCACCATCCCCGCCATCCCCGGACACGTCCCCCTCCATGTCCTCCACCACCTCCTCGGCCTCCTCGGCCTCCTCGGCCTCCTCCGTTACAGCTGCCTTGCCCTTTTTCCTCTTCTTTTTCTCGGCTTCGTCGCCCCCATCCGCTTTCCTCTTGGCCTTGACGAGCATCTCCTTTGCCACCTTTTTGCGGGACTCCTTGGCGGCGTGGCTGGCTGTACTTCGTTCGGAAGCTTCCTTGGCGCTCTGCACCTTCATACCAGCAAATGCCTTATAGGCATTTTTGCTGAGCTTGACGTTACTGACTGGCATCCTGCATAGGTTACGTAGACACACCACACCTCAACACAGACAGTACACAGAGTATACTGGGGCGGGGTTGGGGCGACACGTGGGACCATACAGGACATACGGGGGCGGGGTGCGGGCAGAACACCGGACCGTGCGGGACCCAGGTTTACAGAGGTGGGGGCAAAACGTGCGAACTGAAGGGTTACTTACCACACCAGGATGGCTGCCTCCATTATCGACTTGCCGTCGTGCTGGAGTTCTGTTTTGTTTATTTTTTTTTCTGAGTTGGAGGGGAGAGCGAGCAACTTCGTGATGGATTGCTCGTGCATCGCAAGGATGCGGTCGTGATGGTCCCCGGGCTCGCCCTTCTCGTCGTGGGGGGAAGGTTTCACTCCGAACTTGAGCAAAACCTCCACGACGTCCTTGGGGATATTGCCCCCCTTGGCAATATTCACACTGCTCCCCCCGGGGACCCCCTCCACCACCCCGTAACACATCAACTCGAACCGATCGTTGTCGTAGTCGAGGAGTGAGGAGGCGAACTCCTCGGGGAAGGGGGTAACGGATTTGGAGCGGATGCGGTGCACGGCGACGAATGACCCGAGCACCAGTGTGATGTCATCCGCCTGCGACCCAGCCCCAAACCAATAGCAGTCAGCGACATCGTACCCACACTCACACACTGCAGTTCAGCTGGAGCGGCCCTACCACACTGTGGGTCGGTCCAGCGTGGGTTCGGTACGAGGGCCAAACGTGGCCCCTGTACCGTCCCTCTTAAAACAAAGGGGTCCAGGGTAAAAAAACATAACAGGTATGTTTGCTTACCAGTGGCCACACGAACGAACTCTTTTTCTCCTTGCCCTGCTTCTCGGGCGCGACTGGGGCAGGGATCTTCTCCCCTTGATCCCTGTCCAGCCCGACGGCGGGCTTCCCCAAGTTGGCGGGCTGCACGTCGGCGGGCTTGACGTACTGCACCCCCTCCAGTGCCCAAAAGGCTTCGAAGAGGGGGCCCTCCGTGGGCTGCCCGGCGTCGAAGTAATTCAGCACCGTCACGGTGGTCTTCTTGCCGGGCAGCTCGCCGGTGCCGTCCGATGCCACCCGGACGCCGCGGGCCGGGCCGTCAAAACGCTGGAAAAACCCCGTGGGGCATTCTTTTTGTGGTCTTTAGCTTCCACCTCCCCAAGGTGGTGGACTGACATTTCATATATGTCAGTCGGTTTTTTTATGTATTCCCGCACGCATTCGTACGAGAAGCCTGGCGTCGCCGTTTTGATCGCGCCTCAATGGCTTCGTCCAGGCTCTCTTCGTCCAGCGTGGAGATGGTGCATCCAGGGGCCCATACTCCACTTTTTAAATTATTTCCGCAAACTAAATTTGTCGACCGCTGCAATGACTTCACGAGATGCTGGGGGGCTTCCTTTGTCGTGTGGAAGACCCCCCCCGCATCGCCAGGCGTGCTGCCTGTAGCACCCGCTTCCACCTTGACGGCCGGGTGCTGCGCAGGCACAGCAGCAGCACCAGCAAGCCCTGCTGCCAGCTGCTGCCGGAGACCCTGCATTTCTTGCTGCTGGGCTGCAAACTGGCGCATGAGCTCCCCCAGCTGGGTGTTTCCAGACTGAGGGAGGGTCGTCTGCCGGGAAGACAGTTTCTTCTCGTCTTTGCTGCGTGTCTTGCGTGAAGGTCCCATCGATGTCTGTGCTGCGTGGACGGACGGAGGTTGTGCGTGAGGCTGTGAGGACTGAGGTTGTGAGGCGGTAGTGCGAGGAACGAAGGTCTTCAAAGAATTCAAAGTTCTTTGACTTTCTGCGCCGCCAGGCGAGGCATTGTACCAAGGTGGACAGCATTGGTTCCATCGAGGTCCAACGTCGGTCCACGCGATCGAGTCAACTCGCGCGGGATCTTTTTGAAATTCGAAATTGCGGGGGGGGATTATCCATAATGCCCTGATTTTTTGACAACTTTCATCAGAACGCGCTTTTCTCCACAACATTTCGTACATGGCGAAGTGGTCGTAATAACGGTAACTTTCCTGAGTCAAGGTGGTCGGTCGTGGGTTCGATCCCCCCTTACGCCGTTTTGAGTTTAAGCAACTCATGGGGACCGTTGGATTAGGATAGGGGAGTGCATCGAGTCCGCCGATTGCACCGTTCGCTGGGAACAGGAAAGCATTCCCACAGAGCACCTGTTCTTCGATTTTTTCCCTTTAGTTCGATTTGAAAAAATCGCACGCACAAAAATGCCGATATCTCACGGGAAAACGTATTTTTGCTTTTTTGTTTGGCGGGATATATCGCAGCCAACCTGCCCTTTTTTGTGCATAATTTTTGTTTTTTCCGATTTTTGGGTTTTTTCCGATCTCTCAACGAGGAATTCTTTACACCGCTGTTTGCCTCGTCCACGTTCTTTAGATAGGTCCATGTGAGGTCCATGTGACTCGAATCCCCAAAAATGTGAAACTGTGCGTCGGTCCCATAGGCTTCATCACAGGTCCATGCCGTCGGTCCATGTGTGGTCCGACGCAAGTCCATGCGAGGTCCATGCATGGTCAGACATTTTTGCACCACATGGACCCTGTCTCACGCCTAGACCCGGCGTTTTTTTTGTAAAATCTCGGGGACCCGCTAATCCTCATGGGGGCAGCGTGAGAGCGAGCCTTTAACACTGGTCGGTCCAAGTGAGGTCCATGTGTAACGCGTAACCCCAAAATGCACTTTTTAAGCAAAAAAAAGGCAAAAACACCTGTGCGTCGGTCCCATAGGCTTCATTACGGGTCCATGCCGTCGGTCCCACAGTGGTTCAACGGGTTATTTGGCAAGTCCATGCGAGGTCCATGCATGGTCAGACATTTTTGGACCACATGGACCCTGTTTCACGCCCTAGACCCAGTTGTTTTTTACTTTACCCCATAGGGGCGGGCTGTGTTCCACCTATGGGACCATAGGGTTTATTAGGGTTGCGGCGTCTTGCTGCGGTGGATTCCGAACGGGTCCGTGTGGGGTCCGTGTGGGGTCCAAGGCATGGTACCGACGGGTCCATGTGGGGTCCCAGGCATGGTACCGACGGGTCCGTATGGAGTCCAAGGCATGGTACCGACGGGTCCGTATGGAGTCCAAGGCATGGTACCGACGGGTCCGTGTGGGGTCCAAGGCATGGTTCCTACGGGTCCGGGGTTCGGGACCGGTTATGGACTGAGTGATTCCTATCGGTCCGAGACCCCGCCCCCGTATAGTACTGCTCGCTTTAAACACTTACTCACCCCAGCGTGTACGACCTTTTGCAGGCGTTCTACCTGCAACATGCTGGATAAAATGGTTTGGCACTTGTCTATGTGACGATAGATGGCGACTCCACAGGGCATACAAGGAAGCCGCCCTGGACGCTACGTTTCAGAGTATGGCATTTGTCCGTGTAATCAATGCCACCACCGAGGGCTTACGACACGTGAACTTGGCCGCCGTCAAATTCTCCGACATGTCAAACAATATGGTGTATACATTCCGCAAGAGGAGTTCGAAGAAGAGAATGAGCGATCATCTCCCCGAGATGATGAGATGGGCGGTGCGGATCGTGACTATACCTCTCGGGAAGCCGAGGTGATATCCAACTTTGAAGCGTTGGCGAAACACATCGAGGACTTGGGGTTTGGGAAACAACTACGTGATGATGATGGCGAATCGTCATCCGGAGACGACAGCGGCGACGGGGAAGGCGGTGGCGCGGAGGATGAAGATGCCGAAGACCTTACCGACGACTCTGCGGATGATTCCGATGGCGAAGGCGATGTGGTGAGTGCGGTGTTCAGGATGTGGTACCCATTGGGAACATTTGGGGGGCCTATTGGTACGGGACGTGGTACCGGTCTAGGACCAGTACATACCGCCTCGTACGGTTACAGTAGTGAGTGTTGCTTGCAAGTTAAGGTACCCACATGGGACCGATATGGGACCTGTGTGAACGGCCCGGTCCCATGTATGGTACCGGATGGGGACCCATATTGCCCCATGACTTTGCACATGCATCCTTCTAGTACCAAGCGCGGATGGACTGATGAAGTGTTGGCGCCCTGCAGGACATTTCCAAGATCAACGGACTGTTACTTGACCTTTTGGAGATGCAGGTCGAGCACAACGGGACTCAGTCCATCTTTGCATCTATTCTCGACATCGTCCGGGGAAGGCTCCTTAACAACGAAGAACGGCAAGTCCTTCCTCGCACGTACCCGGAGACATTGAAGCGGTTTAAACCCTTCTACGGAGCGTACAATGAGGTGCACGTGTGCATCAAGGGCTGCATCATGTACAAGGGTGAACACAGCGAGCTCGACAAATGTCCAAAGTGTAAGACTTCGAGGTATTGGTTGGGAAAAGAACACGACGGGGTGAGAACGAACGGACGAGCAAGATCAATTTTCAGATACTGGCCTTTGGAATCACTGCTGGAGTACATCTTCCTCTGTCCAGAAAATGCCGCGATGGTGCGGAGCTTCGATGCGACCAAGCTTCCTGACGAACAACCGGACAAAGTCACCGGGATACATGGTGCGAATCATGTAAAATTGCTCAGCCCTGTTGAGTGTCCCATAGTACCTTTCCCGTCCCTATCGGTCCCTTATCCCGCCCTGTATAGGGAAACCTGTGGGACCCATCTCTCGTCATCCTAGCTCAATCAGCGATTAGTTTGATATTATAGTTGGTTCGGTATGTGGTACATTTGCGGGCGAATTGCCGGACCCATGGGGAAATGACATTGGACACGGCCTTGCGAATGCAGATTCTCCTGCTCTCCGAGCTTTGGTCCAGAAGTTCCCCAGATTCTTCGCGGACCGCCGGAATCTATGGATTATTCTTTGCGCGGATGTAATCAACCCGTTCAACGATCAGCTATCCAGCACCATGCCCATTTGCTTCACGATTGGCAACATGCCCGGGGAAGAACGACACAAGCACGTGTTCACGTATGGTATTGCGGAGGGCAAGCCCAAGGACACTTCGCTCTTTTACGACCACCTGGTGGATGAGCTAGAGGTATTGTGGTCCACTGGTCATACGGTTTTCGACGTCATCGAGAAAGAACCATTTACAGTTCGATGCATGGTGTACGCGGTACTCATGGATTACGTTGGCCTTGTGGACGCATCCCGACGAATGGCTGCGACTGCCATTATGGGATGCTTGAAGTGCCTGATCAACGGCATTGGGGCTGCGAAAAACAAGATGGGGAAAACGATATTTCTGGAGAAGTACCAAAAGCGACGAGGTCCGCCCATTCTTGGATGTACAATCATACTCATATAGATCGGTCCTATGTTGGTCCCATGTCGGTCCGGTATTTGGGCCCCATACCGCCCCCGTCTTGTAACTGTCGCGTTTACCGAGAAGTTTGTGATAGGAGCGTTGGTGCTTACTAAGCACTGTCCGAGTCCCGCCCTGGCCCCGCCCCTGTTTCGCCCTTATCCTGCCCCCGTACCGCCAACAACCCGCCCCCAATCTGCCCCAATTCATTATGGATTGTACACTTACTTACCCAGGTGGCGATACCGAGACTGACCTCCACACCGATGAACGTGTCCGACAAATACAGCAGTTGCACAAAGGCATGGCGAAGAACGGCGCTTCCAAAGAGCAGTTACAAGATATTTTCAAGAAGTTTGGTGTGAAAACTCCTTGCGCGTTCTCCAGATTGGTGTACTTCCACGTCATACACATGTACCTTTTGGACTTGATGCACATATTGAGCAACTTGTTCCAACGCTTACACAAATCGATTTGTGGTGGCAACTGGTCAGCGCATTGTCGGAATTTTGCAAGAGAGTTTAACCTCTTAGCCGGTAGCCGTTACGATATCGTAACAAACCACCCGCGGTCCTTTTGGTTTCGCATGCACGTGTGCTCACCAAAAAGGGTTAGACGAACTCTAGACATGATACAACCAAGGGTATGTGTGCATAGTGAGCATGCATGCATCACTCCATGGCAGATTTGTATGGGATACACATACACTCTTATCATATTCATAACAATTTGAACCGACAATAATGCTTTTTATAGCCAATTTTGAAACGGAAGTCGTCTCAAATCTGCATGATTTAGACAACTTTGACATTGATATGAATGTGCATGACCATATATGTTCAGGGTATGCCACATTCAACCATCACATATCGATATATGGGTGCTAAGGGCTATACATCCTCGCTTATATGTGAAATACACGCAGACTAATCGCTTAAGTATGGAAAACATTGCTTAAGTATGAAAACATTGAAGAATCGCATGTTTTTTCATGTTTTTTTCGTAAAAAGGCCACGTATATCGAGATGTAGGCACATTTAACTCAACATATGACTGACAAAAGTTTAAACATGGCCAAGGCCGATAGCATCGTACTAACGGCAACCGCTTAAGAGACCTTAGGCGACCAAGAATCGCTTTTGTGTAAAATCGATTGCTAAAATTTGGAGAAGTTTTGCTTGTATAATCGGTATATCTCACGATATATATGCCATAGATGTTCATACAATAGCTCAATTTGTAGTTGCGATAGGTGTCGAAAACATATATAATCACCGTGGCATGCTTATGTATGTGAGCACCACACCCGCTTCCCACACAAAACATGCATTTTTGGCCGGAAATAGCGTTACCGGCTAAGAGGTTAAGGTCAATCGGGCCTGGCTTGTTGCGCCTCCGCAACCTCGCAATGCTACACGTGTTCGAACAGCAGCTCAGCGACTTGCTGGTAAGTTGCTAGAGTCGAGGGGTACCACGCGTGGGACCCGTGCCGACCCACACTAGCCCCAACGGGTACGGAGCTGGGCCCCAAGTAGGGGCACAATCTTGACCTGTCGCTTTGTGCCCACTGCAGGTAAACCATCTCCGTGGGCACCGTCGAAGCCGTCGAGAATTGCCATTACCGAGTGGTTACGTGACGTTCTGGGCGCACCAAAATCATGGGGCCCACTGCCCTAGAAGCTTATGCAACTGAAGGCTAACGAGAATTTCATTCCTCGAAGATTAAAGGCGGCATTGGGTATCACGGCGATGACTTCAGGAATTATGCCTGTTCTGTCGAGCTGGCCTGGTCGGGATGGGCTCGTGGAAAGGCCTTTGCACGCGGATTATGTTGGGGAGATATGCTCCATCGTTCGTGAGGTTGTCAGCCCTACAATTCTTCTGAAGGTAAACCTCTCCCTACAATTCTTTTGAAGGTCCAACACCCCGCCCCGACGGGGGCGGGGTGCTTCCCTGATTTAGTACCCACGTGGCCATAGTAGGTCCGCATTTATATTGTACCCATACGATTTCTTTTTGAGATCTGATATTTGCCTTTTCCAGGAAATGCCAGGTCTCATTGAGAGAGTGAAAGTGGTCCTAAAGCTTGGTGAAGATCATATGTCACCAGCCGATTTGGTGATGATGCGGCATCTCCTTACTCATGTCGTGCCGCAGCTCATGATGTACGGTCCAGCACGTGAGCTATGGATGTTTTGCTTCGAGGACTACTTTGGCCGAATGAAGCGTGCGGTCAAAACGCGATCGAGTCCGGTGGCCAGCATCACGAAGAATATAGAGTTGGAGCGCCTCGTAAACCTTTGTCGCGGGTTGAGCGATTTGGCGCGAGGGTCGGGGCCACCTGTATATCCACTCCCCGAACCTTCGCGGGTTTCAATGATGCTGAAATCAGGAGTGGAGCGTCAAGGCAGGAACACACTGCTATCAGAAGGTATGTGATACCGTGCCGCCCCTGTTGAGTCAACATGCCGGACCCGTCGGTCCTAGATCCCGCCCCGGCCCCGCCCCATGTATTGCAGTTCGATTTCATGCTAGCTACAATCTTAAAATAAAGTTCGATATTTTGGGCTTCAGATACCATTAAGGACATCAAATCCTGGCTGCTGCTTCATTTTGATTGGTTTGCCGAACTTCGACATCAGTTTGAATTGGCTGCAGCACGCATCAGGGCGGAAAATCAGCGATCTCGACGGTTTGTACCCACACTTGCATCACTTTTACAGCCTGTCGCGCTCGCTACTCGTCCTTTGTTGGAACCATCGGACGTCCCCGTGGGGGCGGGACGTTGGACCGGCACGGGACCCGCATCGGACTAATGTCTTCACCTGATTCACAAAACAGGTTACATCAACAACGTGTCCGTCGGCAACGACTTGCTGGAAACCCCGTTGCCCCGTTGCGTCTATCTGGTAGAGCCTACCTTCGAGGACGCCAGCACGTGGAGGAAGGAGCCGAACCCCCATGGCGAAGGAATGGTCGTGAAACAATTTTCCACGGAAGAGATCAACTTCATTACCTCGCCACCGCCACGACTTTTGCGGTACAGTTATGTAAAAGGTTGGACGTAGCATGTTCAGAGCTCGTGATCTGGACCATGATAAGGAGAGTATGCAGCGATACATGCTTGTGAAGTTCAGAGATATCTTTGTTGGACACAAAATGGTTGACGGCATTCGCACTCACTCCCCAATACGAAAACCAGGACTGGTGCGTGCCCCCATCCCGCCCTCACCCTGGCCTAATGGGGATCACATGTTGCCCTTGTTGTATTCGTTCAGTTTATTTAGGCGATCTCCATTTTCACCCAGAATTGTACTGATGAATCAGGTACGCGGAGTTGCTGGATGTCTTCAAGATGTCGATCCACGGCCACGACCCATTCATTTTCGTGAAAGTCAGGTGGTTTCCTCAAGAGGCCGCTGTCGCTGACCCCATCAGCCAGACCGTATTTCTACGTACCGACTTGCCATGGGCCACGAAGGATTCTATTATCCGAGCTGAAGAAATTGAGTCCCAGGTTTGCATCGTGCCAATACCGTGGCTGCCTAAGCGGTTAGCAAGCACACCCTCGAACCGCCGCCGACTGCCTATGGGAATCAGAGAGAAGCCCGGTATATTGGCGGTGGTTCTGGACCGGACCGTTGACTTTGTTGGTGAAGTTGCTGAGGATGAAGACAATCACGCCGCTTGAAGCATGGACCTCGAGCGTACCCACGCTGGACCCGTCGTGGACCCGCCCTGGACCCGCACTGGACCCGCTTTATTTGGACCTATCGGGGATGATATTACTAGTATGCTAGCAACCGTTTCTTACCGACAAAACTTGTAACATATGTACAGTGTAAATATTTTTACGGGTCCGTGCGGGGTCCATGCGAGGTCCACGCATCACCTTCCCCGTGCGGTATATTTGTCACATGGACTCCACTTAATAACCGCATGGACCTGCCGAATAATCGTATGGACCCACAAAATAATAATCACCACGCAACCCATGTCGGGTGCGCCACCCCACGGGTCCATGCGAGGTCCACACATCACCTTCCCCGTGCACCCTATCTCGGGTGCGCCACCCCACGGGTCCATGCGAGGTCCACGCATCACCTTCCCCGCGCACCCCAGCCATCTCGGGTGCTCCACCCCACGGGTCCATGCGAGGTCCACGCATCGCCTTCCCCGTGCAGTCCATCTCGGGTGCTCCACCCACTAGTCCATGCGGGGTCCATGCGAGGTCCACGCATCGCCTTCACCACGCAACCCATTTGCCGGGTGCGCCACCCCACGGGTTCATGCGAGGTCCACACATCGCCTTCTTCGCGCAGTCTATCTCGGGTGCGCCACCCCACGGGTCCATGCGAGGTCCACGCATCGCCTTCCCCGTGCAGTCCATCTCGAGTGCGCCCCCCACTGGTCCATGCGGGGTTCATGCGGGGTCCACGCACCGCCTTCACCACGCAACCCATGGTTGCCGGGTGCGCCACACCACGGGTCCATGCGAGGTCCACGCATCGCCTTCCCCGCGCAGTCTATCTCGGGTGTGCCACCCTACGGGTCCATGCGGGGCCCATGCTGGGTCCATGCGAGGTCCACGCATCGCCTTCACCACGCACCCTATCTCGGGTGCGCCACTCCCGGGTCCATGCGGGGTCCATGCGAGGTCCACGCATCGCCTCCCCCGTGCAGTCCATCTCGAGTGCTCCACCCATGGGTCCATGCGGGGTCCACGCGAGGTCCATATATGGTCCGTACGGTTGGGCGCCTATCGGAGGTTTGGTCCGTGCTGAACTTAACGGGTCCAACCTGGGTCCGAGCGATCATGTTTGGTCCAGGGTCGGTCCGGGGTCGGTCCAGGGTCGGTCCATGCACCACATGCTGCCTTAAAGCATGGCCATACGGGTCCATGCGAGGTCCCCCACGCCAGCGGCGAGGAATCCGTGGTGAGATTTCGATGGACACATGGACCCCACATGGACCGACGAAACACCGCATGGACCCATGGTGAAATGTCGCATGGACCGAGAAATCAGTGGTACCACGTGTGGGACCCACCCCGGACCGATAGGGATTTTTGGACCAATCTAGTGGTAAAAACCCGAAGGCTTCATCGACGGGTCCATGTGATCCATTTTTCACGGGTCCATGTGGGGTCCATGTGGTCCCTACGGGTCCATATGGGGTCCATGCGGGGTCCCTATTGGTCCCGGGACCGCATGGACCCGTCCTTATTTGGTAGGG
>LGRX02022538.1:0-16566 GCA_001247695.2 Cymbomonas tetramitiformis
ATTTTTATTCATATTTTGTTGTGCATATTTTGTTGTGCATATTGTGTTGTGTATATTTTGTTGTTGTAGTATTTTGTTGTGTATAATTATGCAATCATCTCAAATATTCTGCTGTTATTCATCTCTAGAACGGGGGAATGGCGCGGCCGTGCAAACGGACAAACCTAGTACCTAGGCTCTGGAATGAAGTTATAAAACCCTACTGCGGTAACCGGGAAAATCTCGGGCCAAAGTTTGGTGTACATAATTCCATTGCTCAGAGATGAATATACTAAAGATATGATATGATGTTGTTTAGCAGGGCCGTGTTATATTTATATCATTCATGATTTACGTTTCTTAATTTGTGTTTTATGTGCATGGTGACATGCAGGGTTATGAGTTCTTCTTCCGAAGAGGGCGCGGATTCAGTTGAAGGGCCTCCTCAGGCCTATTCCTTTGCCCGGAAGCTTTGTGATAATGACTTTTACAGCGTTCCAGTCCTTGCAGATATGTATTCGAAGGAAACAAGCGGTGCACATGGTCTGGGATGGTGGAGCATGAGCATCATCCCAAAAGCTTACGAGTACCCACTCCTCAAGACTCCAAGGCAGGCAGACAGTCTTGTCGGCGAGTCGATGTTTGTGATTCATGGCATGATGACGATGGCAGCGGGCGAGGATTTCGAACCTTTTGCACTCGTGGTCGCTGATAAACAGGCTCTGGGATGCTGTCCGTTCGTGGACTTCGTTCATACTATGCCGAAGAGAAACCTACCCAAACAGCAGCCCGTGCAAGGAACTGGGAGAACTGGGGAAATTGGTCAGTATTTTCTCTCATTCTTCCCTTCGTTTTCCTTCTCCTTCTAATTCAGGCCTTATTTATCTTCTGCTTATCTTTTCTAATTCAGCCTTTCGAATTCATTCGTTCTTTTCAGTACCTAATCACCTCTTTGCGGGAGTCATCATCGACAAAGTATTGTCATTTGGTCGCCCTGAAATCCCTGCACCTGACGCTGACACCGAGATGACCGTTGTTGCACAATGGTTCAAGACGTATATCGATCTCGCCAAGGACAAGGACAAAGCAGAGCATCCTCGCTTCTTAGGCATTATGCTCGCAATGGATAAATTCATTTGCCCTGGCGCGCAACCCGTAAAAAAGAGACCCGTTGGTTCAGTGCCCAAAATGTACACTGCTGCCTCTGACTGCTTTACTGCATCGCCTTTCATCACGACCCGGGATTTCCGCCGTGTAGATATCTTCAGAGCTATCGATGCAAAGTACATGCTTATCACGCAAGACAACGAGCGACTCGACAATCTTCACAAGAATCTTGGTGAAGCAGACTACTTGAAAAACGAATATTTCCCAAAGATGCTCAAGTGCTTCACCGAACTTGTGGATACATTGCATACTATTCACACCGAGCAGTACGAGGATTATTCTCGACTCCACTCAAAGAAATACACCCCCAAAAACAATAATCTCCAGATCGTTGAACCGACTTTGCACATCTCGACATGGGCCGCGTTTGTCTCCGAGGTAATGGTTTCAAAATTCACCCCTTCTGTCAATTTTATGTTATTTTAATGCTTATCGCGTTCCTCTGCTTCTCACCTATCCGTTTGATCGCAACAGTATCTTCCAGATCTTGGGAGTATTCGCAAAGCCGAAGATCATCTCCTGTTGGAGAACGTTCCAGAGAAAGTATCTGAGTCCGTCGAAAACTTGCAAAAAGCGGCGGAAAAGGCCCCAGTGCAAGACGAGCCCGTCCGTCCTCGACCTGAAGGACAAGATACTGCTTTGATGCAGAAAGATGTCGTCGTCATTGACACCACACCGATATTCCGCAAACGAGGATATGCCTACATTTTGGACAGCGCCCCGACGTGGACAGCTCCAGACGGCAGCGTCCGTGAAGACGACACGACGGTGGCCCGCATCCGATTTGCAAATAAGGAAGCTGGAAAGGACGACGAACTCGTGAGATCGAAACACTACCTTTGGATCATAGGTAAATCTCCCTCTCTCTATCTTAGATAAAATGTTATCTCTTCAAATACTGAGAATTAATTTGCTTTCGTGTTGGCAGGGGGTGTCGGCAGTGCGGACCTTCTTCCTCAATCTTTGGCTGAGGTGCCAACGCAACCAGTTGCCAACTCGGCACTCGAAAGCGATGCCGGTGAGCCGATATAAAACATCTCTCCCTCTCTATCTCCCTTTCTCCTTCGCTCTCCGTCTTAGGTCACAAAAATGATATATGTATTCAAATACTGAGAATTGATTTGCTTTTGTGTTGTGAAAAGGTTCCGATAGTGACGGGCCTCCATCTGATGTTGAGGTTCCAACGCAACAAGTTGCCAACCCAGAAGGCGATGCCGGTGAGCCGATATAAAACATCTCTCCCTCTCTATCTCCCTTTCTCCTTCGCTCTCCGTCTTAGGTCACAAAAATGATATATGTATTCAAATACTGAGAATTGATTTGCTTTTGTGCTGTGAGAAGGTTTCGATAGTGACGGGCCTCCATCTGATGTTGAGGTTCCAACGCAACAAGTTGCCAACCCTGAAGGCGATGCCGGTGAGCCGATATAAAACATCTCTCCCTCTCTATCTCCCTTTCTCCTTCGCTCTCCGTCTTAGGTCACAAAAATGATATATGTATTCAAATACTGAGAATTGATTTGCTTTTGTGTTGTGAGAAGGTTTCGATAGTGACGGGCCTCCATCTGAAGCTGAGGTTGAAGCTGAAGCTGAAGCTGAGGTGCCAACGCAACCTGCAGTTGGTGGAGACGATACGGGTCGTAAACTACCATATACAAAAACGGCTACACCTCCTTCAATTGAAACTACACCTCTCACTCGTAAATCTCGAAGACTCTCTGGAATAAGCCCTTCAGGTTCCTGCGAGGCAAGCCCTGCACGTGCAGAGCCATCAGGGGCATACCCTGCAGGTGCAGGGCCATCAGGGGCAAGCCCTGCAGGTGCATGGCCATCAGGGGCAAGCCCTGCAGGTGCAGGGCCATCAGGGGCAAGCCCTGCAGGTGCAGGGCCATCAGGGGCAAACCCTGCAGGTGCAGGGCCATCAGGGACAAGCCCTGCTCCAGGGCCATCAGCGGCAAGCCCTCTCCCATCAGCGGGCCTTGTATCTCCTGCAGCTGGAACTCCGCAGCGGCCAATTCCTGCATTCATCATGGAGCAGGGTGATGAGGAGATTGTGTCCCCTTCAAAGACTCCGAAGACCGCCGATGAAACCGAGGCAGATGAGCAAAAAAAGCAGGCTGCCATTCGCAAGTATGCATCTTCCCTCCTGAGATTTACTTATACGACCATTGCTTTTTTGATGGTGTATGTGCATTACTAAAACCAAGTATACGTTGCTTATGTGGGCCATCAGGGAAATCGATGACATGCATAAGTTGGTCGACAATAATAATCCATGTGCGACATCGTGGAGATTCCCCATCCAGTACATCGATGATGCAGAAGGAGCGCATCGCCCTCGACCACTGGACGAACATCACGCCCAGGCTATTGCCGAAATGATGTACTGGAACCCACACACCGGTTCGGGATCTCCAGCCCCGATTTCCGTCATAGAGAATCGTAAAGATGCAACAAGCACCAACCCAGAGGCATTCGTTTGGGCGGACATCGGGAAAGGCAGATACAGGTAAGACCCATTGCGTTGATGGATGCATGCATATGTGTTCCAACTTACACTTTCTTTGTTATTCTACAGATTCACCTGCTTTGGACATCAGCATTTTCTGGAGGCAAAGCGTCGCTGCGTCAAGGCGGATGAAGCAAAGCACGCAAACCATGAAAATCGAACGGAAGCGTTTCAGTTCATCGAATGCCGTCTCTTCATGAACTTGAGCGCCATCGAAATCAATCAGGTGTGTCTCACTCATGCCAGTTTTCTCAGGTGCTTCTCAGGGCTTACATACTCAAGTGTTTAGGGAGGTTTACGGTCGGCCAGCTTCTCAGCTATAGTCATGATCGGTGCAATTCGTTTGCGCACGCAGCTTGGGAATGAGCAGAACAACATTGACGCCTACATGAAGCACCGCAACATGACGGAGATCATTCTTGGCATGCGAAAACACGTGGAGAAACTGATGGCCGAACCCAACGAAAGAGACGTTGGAATGAAGAGTTTTGAGAACTTGAAATACCGTCGGGTGCCGCCGAAGCAGAACTTGAATCCCGAATTCGAAGCGGCGCTGAAGACGCAGGTGTTCAATCACCAGAAGCTGAATGCAGACAAGAAGAACACGCATTGGGCTGCTTGGGCTATCTCGGTGCAATCGTACCAGTTGTTCAAACAACTTCAGAGCGGTGCTGCCATTTTTTGTGAATTCCGTCCCGACATTATTCTTATTTGCTCTTAGGTGTTTTTGCAGTAGCTAACTGACGATTTGGTATTTCATGTTTCCGCTTTCAGTGATGAAGGCCCACAGTGAAGGGGCGCTAGAGGGAGTTGACCCGGACGATGAAGACGCCACGGAGACGACCTTGGCCACGGTTGGGTCATCTCGCAATAAGCCCAAACGTAAACGTTCAAGCGGTATGTCGACCGGCACAACTGACCTCAACGCACCAACGACCAAGCAGCCTAAATGGGACCCCACAGCCGGAAAGCCGATCGTCTACCATGATCTGCCGAAGGGGTTCTATGAAAGCTGGGCCCCCTTGACCGAAGGACACTTACGTGAGATCACTGACCTCGTCGACGAAGCCGTCATCGAACGGAAGTACACGGTCAAAGATATGATCAACCGTATCGCCGAGATCAAGACTCTCAACAATGTTCGAGAGAACCTAATGCTGCTTGCCTCAGAGGCTCATAAACGATTCAACATAACAACCTCCTTGGAATCGACACCGGCCTACCGGCAACTGAGCTTTCTCAAGAAAAACCGGCATTCTATCCAGCTCTTTCTGCAAACACAACCGGGAGGGTTCGAAAACGACATATACGACATAGGTGCAGCCTGCTTCATTCCTTACCTAGATGAAGATGGGTATCCCATACCTAAGGAAAGGAAACCAGTGGATGCTGTCGTGGATCCCGGTGCTCCCGAGTCCAAGTTCTGGGCTCGTAAGATGACGTACGGTGAGCTGGATGCAGAAATCATTGCGCTGCAAAAGAAGCTTGACACCTTCACGTTTCCCAACCCAGAACAAGACTGGGGGAAGTTTTGCGAAGTTTTCCCAGGGGCTGGGGATGAGAGAGAAATACGTACATTACTGAAGGTAATTTACCTAAGTTGCGCCCTCTGGTCGTCCTTCACGATATCTGATTTTTTCCATATCGGCTTGCGCGTTCAATTAACAACGGGGTTTGTTTACAACTGTACCAGGCGGGAGTGGTGCCCCCGAAGGTCTCCTGCAAGAACGAGCAGGAGAACCGGAAATTTCAATTTGAACAACGGCCTGCAAATGAAAAACAGCGGCACGAGGAGAAGATAGAGAAACTGATCAAAAACATTCCGAAGGATATAAAGTTCTACTGGAATAATATCGAGAGCAGGATGTTGCTGAAAATCGGGTCGACGACAGCATCGACTGCGGAAAACATCCTAAAGGATCTTCGAGGTGCGTATCTCGGTTTCATATTCCATTTGTGCACCGTAGCTATGTAATTACTAATCGTTTACATTGCACACAGGTGTGAGTTATCGAATATTGTCAAACGTTCCTGCGGGCCAGCAAGTCGACGATGATGACTACTTCTACACTCACAAGATTCCGCAGTTGGTTTTCAAGAAGGACTTTCTGCTGGAGCCCGCATCACCTGAATCCTTCACGACTCTTCCCAGGCTTCCATTCACCGGTTTCATTATGGATTGCGAGTATGCTCTGGACTCGAACAAGAAATGGTTCCCGAAACCTCTCTTAGCAGGAGAGTTCAAGCAATTCCTACACAACTTCAACAATTTGACCACGTGTGATGATTGGGTAGGGGGATGTTTCTGTGGCTTCCAACAACACCACGAGTTCTTCGAAGCCGCCAAGCAGTTTTGCCACGGGAACGCCGAAAAGATGTTCTGGGTGAAACCTTTGAGCAGATCGAACATGATGCCCTTGGAATCCGGCGTTGCGCCACGGAACTACGCCAACCGTATGGAGTGCTTTGTCTTGTGTTACTACGTCAAGGAAGCAACACCTACAGGTCCGTAGATGTTAAGTTACGTACAATTCTGTGAATGCCTTTTGGCGTCTAAGCATGGGCAATCTGACTAAGCAGCGCTGATTGCTCTCGCAGACGAAACCCACCCAGCCGTGCATAAAAGGCTTCCCTGGATGAAGAACTTGATTAGAGTTCTCGGTGAGGAGGAGAATGCGGATAGTGATGTCGTCGATAAGCGGTTCGTGGCTTCTTGCCGAACCAACACCTGGGAATATGCCCCTGTACACTCGTCGAAATTCGCCATTAACTCCGAGGGTAAAAGAATTAACAAACACCAGAAGCCGCTGAAGCTCATCCACGACCTCATCAATATCCATATGCGAGGTCCTGAGGTAGAGGGGGAAGCGAGGGGGAAATCTGCGTACGAGGGGGTGTTACCTCTTCATCACGATTATCACTTCATCTTGGATGCGTGCTGCGGTTCGGGGACCACTTCGGTAGCCGCCAACATGTTGGGATTGGGTTCCGTCGCTTTCGATAGGTAAGCATTCATGTCTACATCCATTTTTTGAAAAATACTTTGTATATCGGTTTTAACAAGTGTTGGTGTCTTGGATGCAGGGAGCAAGGTATGGTCGACTCAGCGAAAGAGCGCATTAGGTTTCCTGATGGATTTCATTCTTTGGCCGACGAAGTGTTGAGCAAGCAGGAATACGACGAGGTGAAAAGGCAGAGAGAGGCACATCGTAAAGAGCAAGAGAAAGTCGAGAAGGAGCGGGAGAAGAAGACGGCGGTCGAAATGAGGGAAACGGAAAAGGCCGCCAAGCAGCAGGAGGCCGAGGCCGCCAAGGCCGCCAAGCAGCAGGAGGCCGAGGCCGAGAAGGCCGCCAAGAAACAGCAGGCCGAGGCCGCCGAGGCCGACAAGGCCGCCAAGCAGCAGCAGGCCGAGGCCGTCAAGACCGCCAAGAAAGAGAAGGCAGATGCCGAGAAGGCCGCCAAGCAACAGGCGGATGCCGAGAAGGCCGCCAAGAAACAGAAGGCCGAGGCCGACAAGGCCGCCAAGAAACAGAAGGCCGAGGCCGACAAGGCCGCCAAGGCCGCTGCAGCCGCCGCGGCGGGGCCTATACCTAAGCGGCAAGCGGCAGAAGGCGGAAAGCCGGAATCCGATCAGACCAAGAGACGTAAACGGTAAAGCTCGCTAGGCAATGATGATTTCCCTGCTAGGACATGGTGCCAGCACCTAGGTCAATATTTGTTGATAGTCTTAATAACCTATTGTCTCAGTGCAGAAGTACGCTGATGAAACACGTATGGTATATCTTGATATGACAATTGTAAATAAAGTATATTCTCCAAAAGTATTGGCGACATATGTTGTTGTGGAACCGATGTCATTTATGGGGCGGGTGACATGCCTCCGCTTTCATTGTGATTGCCTGATTATATTGGTTAAATGAAGTTGAGCGGTACCACGACGACCATTGAGGTATGAAACCTATTCCCCTCTCTTCCAAAATCATTTCCCCGCTCGACACTTCATCGACGCACCTTTATTCCCATCCATCTCAGTTCAATCAATTCCAATGACAATACTTGCTACTATGCGGAAGGAAAATCCAGATAAAAACGTTTGGTTACTATGGTTCCCTGAAGAGTCCTCGCCCTCAGAACTAGCGCTCAAGAAATCGATGGAAGAGGACCATAAGATACAATTTCAAATGTATGACGCAAGCGTGCATGATAATCTGCCTTTACGGATGAAATTTTGTACCCAGTTTGCCTGCACTGCGGGCTTCAAGATCGTTCACAACTTGCAACGTGTACCGGCTGCTATCTTGCGAATTACTGCAAAGCCCCCCAAACTTGTCAGAAAGCTGATTACGCACGGCATAAGTTTTTCTGTCGTTTTGCAAGGGGTCATATATTAGGACAGCCATATGCAAGATGCCGACCTTTGTTTAAGTACCGGGGGGATACGCGGCATCCAGCAGAACGGAATTCCATGAGTGCTTGGTCCTATGGGGACTACCTGCAGTTTCTAGCCTTTTGGGAAATCCAATGCGTCGCATGTTTTGCAGGTCGGCCAAAGGGTCGCCCCGTCGTGAGACAGCAGATATCTGGCGGGCAAATCGTTACCTCGGTGCGCATTGAAATGCGGGACGCCACAATTTTCAAAACCCCTCACTTTCAGAAGTATACAGCAAGAATGGGGTTTGTACACTCCAACTTACACGCTCCAGATTTTGTATATTCTTATCCATTTTACCGTCTCACTCCGTTTGGTCGGTTGATGATGTGCATCTGCAAGTTAAGTTGCCCGAAAAGCATACTTCAGAGGTTGCTTTCATAGAATGATTGGCAATGCAGACAGGATAATCATGGACTTCGCAGACACGCCTTCGTCGCAAAATAATAGTAGATATGTACTTGTAGGTCCTTCGATCCGAGCGGACTAGTACCGGGTATCTGATAGGCTAATAATTCGGCAGGTCCAAGACTTTCCAAGATCATAAGCTCTATTTCTTGCCTAAACTACTCATTTGCCCCCTTTTCCCGTCAGCGACGCACCTGCTTCTACTTCTACCATAGTCATGCCATCCAAGCGGCAGTCTGTTTTCACATACATCGACCGGTTTGCCAAAAATCACGGGGAGTCTTACCCATGCAGCAGTACAGTTCTTCTTCCGCCGGGTATGACTATCCAAACGTTGTGGCAGAACTACAATACACAATGCGTCGACGGCGAAGGCATGGAATGCTCACTCAGCCTTTTTTTGTCGTGTGTTCAGAGAGGAGCTTAGCTCTTGGGTCAAGTTCCGTCGGATGAATTGATGCTATATAGCGACAGCATATAGCTTTGTCATTGAGCAAATTGACTTATCGTTGGAACACCGTTAAATATAATTGTATTCGAACATATTTTGAATGAAATTGTTATCGACGTTTCACATTTCCAATGTTGTGACATGCTATGTTTGTGACATGCGGGCCTTCGATCCGACCCACCTGAAAGAGGTCATTTGATTGGCCAACTGAAATCACGACGGTCACACTACTGAGATATTTAAGCACCTACCTTGTCCTCACAACTCACTTTTCAGCTTGGCACTTTTCTTTCTTCACCTGCCACCTCATCCAACCATGCCATCCAAGCGAGAATGTATTGTTGCCTATGTTCTTGGCATGTATGCAACATGCCCTACTGCCCCGAGAATGAGAATGAGGAATTTTGACTATCTTCCTCATGGTATGACTGTTCGAATGTTGTGGAGGAACTACAATGAATGTTATATGTGCAGGAATGCGGAAGGCAACAAATGCACGTTGGGGTATTTTCGATGTGTGTTTCGAAACGACCTTGCCTTTCGGTTCAAGTTCCGACAGGTTCAGCCGTAACGTTACCGTCAACGAAACCACGGCGGCTACGAGTCAGAATGTTATCTTGATTCCACTTTGATTTCGAGTAAGACTTAGGATTGCAACCTCCCGAGGGTTAGATTTTCGACTACTTTTCGATAAGAATAGTATACTTAAACATATGTTAACAATGTGGTAGAAGTGTATAATGTTCATTCGTCAATGGCTTGTGTTTCTTGCCGATATGCTGATGTGCCTGTGTATGGGGTTTTCTGCCTCGGTTGTGTTTTTGTCTTTCATTGATTAAAAAATCGGCGACTAAGTGATCCCGCATGTGCGAGATATACGAATTTGATTGGACCAAAAGTACACTACTCTTGCACGACCCGCGGTCCACTCACGACCAGGTACAAAAGCTCTTGCCCGACCCTTGAAGATTCATTTCCCCTGTTTCTTCTAACATACGCACCTTCAACCATACCTTCAAACATCTGCTGCTTACCTTGAAAGCATCGCCATCTGCAGGTATTATAGTGTGGCGCTTGCGATTACATAACACGCTACCTCCAATATGAATGCACCTCATTTCCCTGCAGACTTACCTGCGTTCAGCTTGAACGACTGCACATAGAATCCGAAAAATGTCGTGTGTGCCAATCCTGGAATTTGTTTCTAATTCGCGAGGAACTGTTCGTCGATCCTGCGCTGCATCCTAGATATGACATGACTAGACATGACCCCGCTTACGCGAAGTGGAGGTTTATCCGCAAAACGCGGGAAACATGGTATTTTCAACTGTTGGATGAGCATGTATACTCCGACGAGCAAGGCGTCGCTGACATAAGAACCCCAGTGACAATGCCGGTTCCCACGGACTATATTCCCGAGTTGAACTCCGGTGCCTTTCCCGAGATGAATGATGATGATGGAAAGTGGTGCAACTGCCGTTAGGAAACATATACGCTTGTGTACAGTCTTTATTTTATATTTGCAAGTTCACATTAGATACTTACACTGATGTATTATTCTGCTAGCTACACCAACACTTACCCTTATTTATGTGCTCCTAGACATCCTAGACAATTATTTGGTGTATATAGATTAAATTTGTATGATGATATAGATTTGTGTATCATATGCTAGTACCCATCTCAGTTGCAACTTGTTTTCTGGGAATTTAAGCATCCGAATATGCACATCCATAAACGTGTACCGTGCATGCTGACCTAAATTGCACATGGATGTGCCCACATTTGCATACGGGAATCGGCGACTAAGTGATCCCGCATGTGCGAGATATACGAAGCTGATTGGACCAAAAGTACACTACTCTTGCACGACCCGCGGTCCACTCCCGACCAGGTACAAAAGCTCTTGCCCGACCCTTGAAGATTCATTTCCCCTTGTTTCTTTTAACATACGCACCTTCAACCATACCTTCAAACATCTGCTACTTACCTTGAAAGCATTGCCATCTGCAGGTATTATAGCTCCACATTTATCCTCACAATTTATATTTTCGACTTTTGCTATGGGCGACGCTCGCTTCAACTGCTAATCACCTTGCAAGCATTGTTATCTACAGGTATAAAATCCTGCAATATCGTGGCCACGTTATGCCTTCAATTCTACGATTCGGAGTTTATGGGACACGCGATCGCGATGAAGCCACTGCAGACGCTATCAATACACATGGAATGGTCCACATGCGATGTCCTCAATGCAATGTAGACAGCTGGATGATATGTAAGTTCTTAAACATCCCCTACGAGGACAGACATGTCCGACAGGACTTAGGGATCGTTTGGTGGCGCTACACCTGGAGAATTCGGAAATACATGTTTTTTGACCTTCAAGAACCGGAACTTTATCCCGACCAGAGCCCAATAGGGAACGAATGGGTTACCCCAAGGACACTGGTCATTTCAATCGACGTCACTTGGGCGCTTATTATTCCGCGGCATCAACGAGAAGAGGAAATCGACCTATATTGCGTGCGATGCAATTGCCTTGACCAATAAAGCTCTGCCATTTATGTTTTCCACTCACGACCAGGTACAAAAGCTCTTGCCCGACCCTTGAAGATTCATTTCCCCTTGTTTCTTCTAACATACGCACCTCCAACCATACCTTCAAACATCTGCTACTTACTACCTTGAAAGCATTGCCATCTGCAGGTATTATAGCTCCACATTTATCCTCACAATATATATATTTTCGACTTTTGCTATGGGTTTCGCACGACTTTCGCTTCAACTGCTAATCACCTTGCAAGCATTGTTATCTACAGGTATAAAATCCTGCAACATCGTGGCCGCGTTATGCCTTCAATTCTACGATTCGGAGTTTATGGGACACGCGATCGTGATGAAGACGCTGCAGACGCTATCAGTAAACATGGAATGGTCCACCTGCGATGTCCTCAATGCAATGTAGACCGCTGGATGATATGTAAGTTCTTAAACACCCTCGAGGACAGACATACGGGACACCGACAGGACTTAGGGATCGTTTGGTGGCGCTATACCCGGAGAATTCGGAAATACATGTTTTTTGACCTTCAAGAACCGGAACTTTATCCCGACCAGAGCCCAATAGGGAACGAATGGGTTACCCCAAGGACACTGGTCATTCCAATCGACGTCACTTGGGCGCTTATTATGACGCGGCATCAACGAGATGAAGAGGAAATCGACCTATATTGCGTGCGATGCAATTGCCTTGACCAATAAAGCTCTGCCATTTATGTTCTCCGATAGAGCGTCAACATTGCGGTCAACGTTACCTCGCTATCGAGGGAATTAAAACCTACAAGTGCCGCAAATAATTGTGGATTGAAGATATAGATTCCAATGTATCAGCAATATAGTAGCCTTAGCACTGTGAAATGATCGAAATCTCTTGCCTAGAAGACATCATAGACAAATATTTGGTGTATTTTGAATAAATTTGTATAGATTTGTGTATCATATGCTAGTACCCATCTCAGTTGCAACTTATTTTACGGGAATTGAAGCACCTGAATACGCACATTCATAAACGTGTACCGTGCATGCTGGCCTAAATTGCACATGGATGTACCCATATTTGCATACTTGTACATGATATGCACGCATATGAACAAAAATGCAACAAAAAATTCTACCGGGACTCGCCGAGTACGAAAGCATCATGCACAAATAAATAATTTGAGTAATATTTTGTAATAAAAATTGCGGGACGACTTACGTGTCGCTTACGTGTCGCTTACGTGGCACATTTCAGATGACGTGGCAATAACTTTTAGACGACGAAAATTGTGTCAAAATGAAGGTTTTTAGACGACGATCGAGATTCATTTATTCCCAATAGTCTGTTGACTGTGCACGTACAAGGAGCACGTGTTTTTTTGTATAATTATAGAAGGCGCACGTGCTACAGATTTCAGGGTGGCTTACATGAGATGTTTTCGACTGATCGCGCATAACCGCCAATAAGAAGTGCGAGCACCTGAGATAGGCACCATGAATATGGGACGACGAGGGAAAGGGATCGCACGACAAAAACGAGATGGTTTTGCAGACGCTGGCTAAGCCAATCAGCGACGCGATCAGTTTCGATTTATATATTGGTAAATTAAAAAACTGCACCACAAAAAGCCCTTAAGTGTGGCTTCCTCGCGACAAATGCGATGCGACTGGTTCCAGACTTTCCCAACATGCTGACATGGCATGGGTCTGCGACACGGTGGACTTTCTTTTGTCGCACGAAGATTACAGTGTCACAGTTGAATGCCACACCCGAAACACTGTCATCAACTTTCATTCTGAATTTTCGCTATCTCCATCCGCTATCTTCATCCAGACATGAGACCCACGCGGGCCGCGGCTGGCTGATTTCACATATCAAATATTCACTCACACGTTAATTCTTTAAGCTTTCGTTTTGCGGCGCACCTGACACCGTTGTCTGCTGTGTCCCGTTTTGTTCTGCTGCTTGTATCGTGCATACTAACTATTTTCCGGTTAAATCCCATCATCCTTGCTGAGTAGCGTTTCCTTGTTTTAGAAGTCACGTTCGTTGTTGCGCTGTGTCCGATGCCGCCAGCAACATTCGGTTGCTGGCGCCCCTTGATTGTCTTCGTAGAGGGCATTCTTGTAGCGAGGCTGACTGACGGGCTGTACTGCTGCCCGACGGATTTGTTGTTGTTACAAGCCCTCACTGACTGATATTCTTCAGGAATTTGCTATTTGTTTTCAAGCGCCTGTTTTGTGTTCGTTCTGCGTGTTTCTCGTATGGTGTTTTTTTTTCGAGGGCGATATCTGCACAGATTGTGCAGCGTGGGTTCGAGTCCCACCACTCTCACTGACTTTGCTCTCTGTAATTTTGCAGGATATCCGGTCACTTTTTCCTGTTTCGCCGCATTCCTGAATGCCTGTTTCGCATTCCTGAATGCCTGTTTCGCATTCCTGAATGCCTGTTTCGCGTGTGTGCTGTTTCTCGTTGCGTGTGCGGTTGGTTTGTCGTTCATCTTATTTCTGACATGTTTGCGTTTACCGTGTGCAGGTATTTCGACTATTTCATGCTCGTTGGCGATACGCATGTTGCTGTGTGGAATTTGTGAAGAGTGTAGTTTGAGCTATTTTGCTTATTGTCTTCGAATGTTTGTATGCCTGCGTGTTTTATGATGTTTGCAACATCTTATCACTTCGTTCTGACGTTTTAGCGTTCGCTGTTTGCAGGTATTTCAGTTTTACTTTTATCGCTGGCGAAATGCATGTTGCGGTGCCCAGCAACCTGCTTATCTTTTAGATTTTAGATTTTAGAAGTCAATCGTCTACAGGATTTGTTTTGTTCATACCTGACTTCACATTCGAAATAGTATGCACTGCACATTTATTGTAAAGATGTATAAGCATAGTTATGTAATGAATATAGAGTAGACAATCGAGCATGCTTTGCTAACGTGAGCACATTCTCCTACCAATTGTTAGTTAGTTTGCATATGTTTCTTCCGTAAACTGTAATATTATGTTTATAGTCCATAATCTTCTGTATAATTTCCGTAAATATTCTGTCCGTAAATATCAGTCTTCTTTGTGTCGCTGCGACAATAATGAGCCCCCCACTCCCTGTTTGTCGCACTGCGACAATAATGAGCCCCGTACTCACTTTTGTCGTCCCAGAATATAATTGATATGTCGCATGGTGCGACAAAAATAAAAGATCATGCGACACAAGTGAAGTGCTACCGTAAATTCAACCGGTAGATATCAACATCTGACCACAATGATCATATGTAGCGGTTGGAATTGGGTTGGTTTGCGAAATGATGTTTTTTTTCAGCGATAAACAACAACAAACCACATTTATTACGATATTATATATACATATATATTAGTATTGATAGACACATATGCAGTCAACTGAATTAGAGACGTAATAAATCATATGCGTCTCCGTAATCCCACATGATGCTTGAACTTTTGCGGTTTTCATCTGAGCCCACGCTGTGGCTAGCTAAATATCAGCCCACTTGCCACATCACAACCAAACCGCGCTTCCGACATATATTGTGTTGTGTGTGAGCATTGGTGTGAGAATTGTTCGCGATGAAAACTTTTTCCTTTCCACTTATGGTATCTTTTTAAGAACTAATTCCGTTTCACTTTTGCCTTTGCGGGCATAACCATTAGTTTTAAAAACCTGAAAAGCGTTGAAAAGATGGCATTTATCAATTACTTTTAAAATCAATAAAAGCTCCACAGTACCGTATGCCAGACATCGATTCTGCATTTAATATAACAAGCTTCCAGGATGATATATCAATTGTCCAATTGGCCGAATATCGCCAGAATAAATGTCGAAAGACATGCTGATCTATCAACTGCCCCCATTGGTCGAACATCGCCAGAATGAACGTCGAAAGGCATCATGCATATGCGTGTCCAACCCTACACTGAACAACCGCCAATTTCAAACAAGTCGGAATTTCAGCCGTCAGCATGGAAAATTCCTTGACAAGCTTGATGCAGCACCCCACAACGACCTTCAATATACAACACGATACAACAGATATCATTAGGCATAAATGAACAATAGAAAAATATCCTGCGAATAAAAATGAGAATGCATAATTAAAATTCTTCTACAAGAAATTGGTTTCGAGCACGAGCCTTTGTTGAGTTACTTGGAGTTTGTGGTGGTGTACGTCAGCAACAATGTCTGCCGGGCTGTGTCTTCATTGAGAGTGAAAACTCAAGCCCGCAACACTTGCATCTCACAGATGACCACAGAGCCAGTTTCACATAATACTGTTTTCTTACTCTGCATTTTGCAAAATTAATTTGGCACGGTCAGAGGCGATGGCGAGGCTAATTTTCATGCGATGGCAAAGATCACATGCCTGGTCTTCATTGACCGAATATTTTACAGATTCTGAAACATGAAACCCTGGTTAGGGTTCTGCGTCGGAGAAGGAATAGGACCTGGGTTGTAGAATCTGTGTTGGGCATATCTCCGATGTAAATCAGCTTTCTTCCTTTATACCTGACGAATGCATGTTTTCTATCTATGGATTCTAATTGAATAGCTCCGTCGTTCGTCGTGCTGGCATCGCGTCTATCTCTGCTCTTGCCACACCAGCCAAGCGCCCAGCATTATCTTCACACAGTGGATCCTTCATTTGCGCTTTATCGTAGCAAATTGTTGATGACACTGCTTCATTGCATTCCATGTCTTTCCTGGATTGACACAAATTACAGTCATATATCAGCATCAAGCAGTACAGGATATCTCAATGTGGATTATCTGGCTGCAGCTTCACACGGATCGCTGCCAAGAGGTGCACTCCCAAATATATTTCCGCAGCCAGATTCTATTAGCTTTGTCCCAGTACCATAATGCTACTGGCCAACGACGCTAGATTTACAAGTGCCTCCTCACGTCTCGTTTGAGTGTGCAGCCACATGACACCAACCAGAGCGGCGCGTGTGCTATCATTTGGCACCATGCCACATGACACCAACCAGAGCGGCGCGTGTGCTATCATTTGGCACCATGCCACATGACACCAACCAGAGCGGCGCGTGTGCTATCATTTGGCACCATGCC
>LGRX02022542.1:0-20219 GCA_001247695.2 Cymbomonas tetramitiformis
TGTTGCTGGCAGTAGCAGGCGCTTGATTTGGCATGCAAGCTAACGGTGACATTAGACCAAAGCCGCGTGTCGCTGGCAGTAGCAGGTAGGATAATCAACTTCTACTAACTTCATATATCTAGTAGAAAGTGTACGAACACACACTCATACGCACACACACTGTTGATTGATTTAAACTGATAAATGGTGTTTGTTCGTTACACACAGTGATTATATCACATAGCACTGTTCAAGTGCTCACTGTTACTCAGTCATAGCTACTTCTATACTCGTACTAGTACTCTTGTGTTCTTGTGACAGATACTGTATCCATTTTGAATAGATCTTCTGTCTCTTGTAATCTCATTGTCATCATTGTTCTGTTCACCTTTACACATAGTACTGTACTCTGTCATATTGTCATACTGTCATACTGTCATACTGTCATACAGTCATTGAATTTGTCTTTTGAGCTCTCTGTCTTTAACACTGTCTCAGAGTCCACAGTTTTCCTACTCCTCCTTACTCATGCTCTTCGAAAATATCTCAATACCACAGCACTGAGTACCTGAAAACGGTCCAAAGCTAGACTTTTGGTAAAGAAGTCTGCCAAATTTTCCTTCGTAGGCACTTTTGCAATAACAACTCTACCCAGCTCTACCAACTTTGCCACATATCGATTCCTCACTGCCACATGACGTGTCGCTGCATTGTTCAGAACATTTTCTGCCTGTGCCACCGAAGCATGATTATCTCCATGAATTGTCACAGGTTGCTTGACAGGCGAAAATTCAGACAGCAGATTTACAACATACTCTACGTCCCTTGCACATTCTGACAGCGCTATCAGTTCTGCCTCTGCTGTGCTAACTGCAACTGTCTTCTGCAACTTAGACGAATACATGACAGTGCTTCCATTCAGTCGCACCAATGAACCTGTAACAGAGCGCCTGGTCACTTTATCTGCAGCATGGTCCGCGTCTGTATAAGCTGTCACTATCAACTCAGCAGTCAGTGAAGCTGGCGAACTGCACTGCAAAGTCAAACAAACATGAACAGTTCCCTTCAAATATCTCAGCACACGTTTCAAATGCTGCCAATGCTCCTGCCCATAGCAGTGAGAGAACCTGGCCAAATAACAGACTGCTGTCAGAATATCAGGCCGTGAGCAACGTGCCAGCCACATCAGTTCCATCACCAGGTTGACATAAGGAAGCTTCTCCAACTTCTCCTCCGAGTCCACTGGCAACAAAGACAGTCTGGGCTCCATAGGTGTCATACACGGATTGCAGTCCTGCATAGAATACCTCTCCAGCATACGCTGTATCAGCCCAACCTGACTGATTTGGCACTCCCTGACAAGACCATAGTCACTGAAAGTCATACTCATGCCCAGCAACTCCACCAACGGGCCCTTGTCCTTACTCGGATACTTCTCACTGAATGCTTTGAAGAATTCCACCTTCCACTCCACTGATGAAGTGAACACAGTGTAGTCGTCCACGTGTACATACACAAACACCACCAGTGTACCAAGCTGCCAGATGTAAAAGAGACACGGGTCAATGTTGGACACCCGAAGCCTGCTGTCATAAGCCAGCAGAAAGTTCTTGCTCGTCTTGTACCAGATGCGCGGTGCCTGTTTCAAGCCGTACACACTCTTCTGCAACATTCCATACAGTACTCCCCGTACTGTCCGTGCATTAGGCCAGCTGACATACATAGGAGTGTACACGTCCAGCTCTCCATTCAAAAAGCAGGTGATGACGTCCAGAGCAAACACCAATAGTCCCAACACCAAACTGAGCTGAATAAGAATTCTCAACGTTGACAACTGTGTACACGGAGCATACACGTCCTCATAGTGCACCCCATGCTGCTGACCATTACCACACACCACCCATCTGGTCTTCCTCTCAGTCACCTCTCCAGCAGAGTCCAGCTTCGCTTTGTACACAGCCGTCATGCGCATTACCTTCTCACCAGCAGGTACCGACTCCACCGGCGCGATTGCCTTCTTCACGTCAATAAGAGCACACTCCTCCTTGTGATCTGACTCCTGCCACTGCACTGCGTCAGGTCCCTTCAACAACTGAACCCATCCTTTCGGCTCGGTCACTCCAACTGGCAACCCCGTCAATTTCTCCTCACGAGCTGCCAAAGCAACATGACGATTCTCAAACCTCACTCGAGCCTCACACACATCAACTGCCGAGCCACTCACTCCAGCATGACGTTCCAATATCACCTGATACGGCAACACGTGATCCTCTCGTGCCGTAGCACACACCACTGCTGCCTCCCATTCACCTCCTCCTGACTGCTGCAACTCCACCTTCTCAAACAAAGGATAGAATGAGTTCACTGTCAACTTCACACGAAACTCAAACAACAGCTCAAGATGCTCCACCCGTGCTTCCAGAAACACACTCACCGGTGTCCAAAATGTTTTTCCACCAGCACTTTTCAACTTCACTACACCAGTGAACTCATCACCCTTTGGCTCCACGTAGGCACGCAGTTCCAGTATCACTGTCGCTGTACCCCCAAACACTGTAACGAAGTTTCCATCCAGAGCCTCGCAGTCGTACAACGATCTCAACGGTGTCAGCATAGAGGGATCCCAGGACATCACCAGCTTTCCATACTGATCAACGCGCTCGTCGAACCGGACCATACCACTTCTGACCACCTTCTCCTTGTCCTGGCTGTACAGCAGATAAGCCGTAGATCTCTCTTCGTGTCCCACGTAGATCAAAGGAGTAGCCCGATCAGCCAGTTTGGAACGCAGGCTCGCGTCGATGAAAGCGTACGCACGACAACCAAACACTCTTAGCACAGACAGATCGTACTTCTGGTTCAGCACCTGCAAGCTGGACTGCATACCCAGCCCAGCCTTGCAAAGTCGATTGATAAGATACACAGCGTGCCTCATAGCCAAAGGCCACATAGTCGCGGGCAAACCAGCAGTCGCCAACATAGCCCTCGCCTTCGTCTGCAGAAACTTGTTCATGGTCTCCGCCCTGGCATTGTTCTCGTGCAAGTACGGTGACGTTGTCCTCTGCACAATAGCATTGTCCTCACAGTACTTCTTGGTCTTTCCAGACACGATGGTAGAGTCATTGTCAGAGTGCAACACCAGCACGTCCAAGTCGTACACCACCTGCTCAACACGAGTCTCCTCCTCAAGGAACACTCGCCCAGTCGCCCTCACCATTTTGCGATAGTCCTCCAGAGCGTCCACATACTCCAGCTTCTGTTTCCAGACATAGAAGTGACACACGTCAGAAAAGTCATCCACGTGAATAGTGTACCCACGATAACCTTTTGTAGATGTCACGAACGGTCCGCCATGGTCAGTGAACGTCAGCTGCCCCATCTTGACAGACACCTCCCTCTTGTCCACCACCTTCCGTAAAGACTTCGGGACCCTTCCCCTATCTGTCGTCTGTGATGGCCTCTTCGGCGCCGCCACCTGGCACGCCATACAGTTCACCGAACAGCTCAGTACATTGCTGTTCCTCAATTCCTCAGAGTTGACCCCAAGGTCCAACCCCTGAAGGTCCATGACCTCCACATACTTGTCACAAGCATGACCAAGCCTGAGATGTGCAACAACCTTCACGTCCACCCTCGGGACCACATACTGATCAAGATACAGCACAACCACTGGCCACGGAGTCCCCTGGATAAAAACACGACCAGGCTCGGACTCCTCCAGCTCAGACACGTTATAGCACTGATCCGTTCTCGCTGAGAATATCACGCTGCCCTTCGAGTATACGTGCAACTCCTCGAACTTCGTCGTCAAACTCCACCACGCAGCATTTGGCTTGTACGGCACCACAAGCATAAACTTCGTGTTCACGGGGTCCTTAGGAAAGTCCATGAGTATCTTGGTCAGCAGTCTCTCAATGAACATATCGTCGTACGGTGGATTACCCCAGAAGCTGCGTCCCGTCAGACAATGAAGAAACACCGAGTTCACCAACGAGTAGTACTCGCTCACCTGCCGATTGTGCTCGTCAGCACACATATCCAGATGAAAGGGCCCCTTCTCAATGTTCCACCTCTGGAACTCGGTGAACTTCCAGTTGCATTTGTCCCTCACCGGACTACTCTTCTTCTTGCCGCACTCCACCCCCGGCAGCGCCGCCTCCTGTACGACAACCTCAGGTAAAACATACACGTTCCCCTTTCTACAGACGTCGTACTCGCACAGATTCTTCTTGTCCTTCAGCACACGGTCCCCAAACTGTGCATACAAACCGTACTTGTCCTCCAGGCTCACCGCGGATACCAGATTGAAGGGGGACTCAGGCACATACTGCGCCTCTACCAACAGCACGTCAGCCTTCTTCGTCACCCGATTCCACAAGGTAATATACCCACGGCCTCCCCCACGAGACGTCGTCACCTCTCCAGCCATGACCTTGAACGCCACCGCTGATGACGCGTTCACCTGAGCGCCCTCAAACATAGACAGGTCATTAAAAATAGACCTCGTGGCCATGCTATCAAAATACAGCTCTCTCTCAGAGTCCACCACAGTTGCTGCACACAGGTCTTCCTCATGCACCGAGTCCTCATAGTACTCCTTCTGCACTAGTGCGTTATTCTTGCCAGGAAGCAGGTACACCAAGGCACAATCACAACACACATGGGAATAGCAATGTTTTATATACAATCAAATATTGATATACCGTCTGCGGAGATGTGTTCCAGTACTCCTGGTCACAGCGGTCTGCTAGTCAGCCATCAGGCAGGGGTCCCATGTCTCTGTGTCTCTGTACCAACAACTCTCGAGTCTGTCTCATCTCTCAATCTCACAACTAGCCAAGTGTCTGAACTGTGGCTCTAAGCAGTGGTGACACAAGGAAGCTTCTGTGCAGCTGCTCGGCAGCTGCTGGGCTCCAGGCTTCAGGCTTCAGGCTTCAGGCTTCAGCCAAGACCTGGGGGACAAAGAAGCTTCCTCTCACCCAAACCCCACCACGCTCAAACCCAGAGTCACACAACAGGACCAGGGAGGGATGGCGGGAGAAAAAAGAGCAAGAACCGTGCTTTTGGCACGTGTGGGCTCGAAGTGAGAAAACTGTTTCACTGATCCTAGTGAAACTGTTTTAAGCACTGTCGCACAACTCTCGGCAGTTGGCCGAGGCTCGATCGGGCCACGTGGCGGCCGATCGGAAAGTGTCCGTTTGAAATCCCAAAACAGATCAAGCAAGTGTCTCAAATGACTCGGGCATCTGATGTGGGCAAACTGACACACAGTGACGGGTCTCCGTCCGAAACCGTCGCGGGCGACACGACTGTCGCGCTCACTCGTCGCTACGGGATCTGTCGCACAGAAAATCTGATGCAACAAAAAATCCCAGACGACATCGACGGGGGGGGGTGTACTCTGCTACCTTCGAATAACCGAAATTATAGTGCCGATAATTTTGGATCATTCTCCTTGTCTCTGTCGTACACACCGTACACCCAGGTGTCCTCCAATACCTCACCAGTGTATACCACCTTCTGGTTTGCCACTGTAGCGCCCACCGGACAGGCAACATGAACTTCTTCATGATTCTCCAAGCTCCACAGCTCCTCCGCAGAAACTTCCGTACGACGCGGCCTCGCTGAACTCGATGAAGGTCCATTCTCCACCGTCGCTGCTACCGCGTCAGGTGACTTCTTCGCCGCGATTTTCTTCAACCTCCGCGCATAGTTCTCACGAACCCCTTTCTCCTTAGCAGGATTGAGCTTGATGAACTCCTCCATACCTGCCGGGTTGCTTATCCAGCACTTTTCTGCAGAATGTACACCAGAGCACGTAGGACATATCAATTTCTTCCCGTCATTGAACCTCTTCTCCTCGCTCTGCCTCCTTCTGTCCGCAACCAGTGCTCTTGCCACTGCAACAGCCTCCTCGTCCACAGTAGCTCCCACAATACTCGATGAATGAACCGCCGATTGCTGTACGACATTCACATAGAAATACTCAGACCTCTGCATAAGCATATCAAACGAAGGACGTCGTTCCTTACTGATATCCGCAACCACCTGCGAATACTCCATAGGCATAGCCGCAACAGCCAGAGCAGTCACCAGCACCTCCACAGTTGTCGGGTCAAGCTTCGCACCCCCATAGTTGGCCACTGAGCACATAACGTCACCAAAATATCCCAACTGCTTCACCGGGTCCTCATTGGCGTTCACCGACAGCTTGCATAGCTTCTTCATTGAGCCCGCGAGTTGACCAAACAGCTGCGGCTCCACTTTACACTTCAGTTTCCTGAACGCCTTCAACCCGTCGTTACCACAGCGTCGTACAACGTCAAAGGCGTCCCCAGCTGTCACCTGCTTCAAAATAGCTGACAAAATTGTACTGGCCATACTCGCAGAACCTGGCACAGTAACAAAACTGCCGTTGTCGTCCAAGACCTCTTCAAAAACGTCCTCGTCCTTGTCTGTAACGCAGGCTTCTCCTCTGCAGCTGTGTTGCCATATCCTTTCGATTTAGGCATAAACACGTTCAGTCCTTTGATATCTGCAATATCTGACACGTGATAGTCGCACACCAGTTCTAGCAGCTCAGGATAAAACGTGACTGCTGACTCTAACTGTGTCTTAAATTGTACCCAGGACTCATACTGATTCCTCTCTGTACCCGTGTACTTCGTCGTACCCAACAACTTCACAACGCACTGAACTGTCTTCTGTGCGTTGGCAGTGCTCATTGCACTCGACGCAGCTTCTTCATTCTCTGTCGATTTCCCAGACTCCTTCTTCTCTGAAATCAAAGCCTGAATTGTCGCTTCCATTGATTTCATAAAACTAGCCTGCTGCTCTACCAATTCCTGAAGCTGCGATTCCCTCGTAGGATACTTTACGTCCGCCATGACGGCTGTATCTACACTATCAGACCTATATCAGGCCCATAACCTAGGATAATCAACTTCTACTAACTTCATATATCTAGTAGAAAGTGTACGAACACACACTCATACGCACACACACTGTTGATTGATTTAAACTGATAATGATGTTTGTTCGTTACACACAGTGCTTATATCACATAGCACTGTTCAAGTGCTCACTGTTACTCAGTCATAGCTACTTCTATACTCGTACTAGTACTCTTGTGTTCTTGTGACAGATACTGTATCCATTTTGAATTGATCTTCTGTCTCTTGTAATCTCATTGTCATCATTGTTCTGTTCACCTTTACACATAGTACTGTACTCTGTCATACTGTCATACTGTCATACAGTCATACAGTCATTGAATTTGTCTTTTGAGCTCTCTGTCTTTAACACTGTCTCAGAGTCCACAGTTTTCCTAGCAGGCGCTTGATTTGACATGCAAGCTAACGGTGACATTAGACCAAAGTCGCGTGTCGCTGGCAGTAGCAGGCGCTTGATTTGACATGCAAGCTAACGGTGACATTAGATCAAAGCCGCGCGTCGCTGGCAGTAGCAGGCGCTTGCTTTGACATGCAAGCTAACGGTGACATTAGACCAAAGCCGCGTGTGGCTGGCAGTAGCAGCGCTTGCTTTGACATGCAAGCTAACGGTGACATTAGACCAAAGCCGCGCGTGCTGGCAGTAACAGGCGCTTGATTTGGCACATGCAAATAGCGGTGACATTAGACCAAAGCCGGCGTCACTGGCGGTAACTTCCAGGCGCTTGATTTGACATGCAAGCTAACGGTGACATTAGACCAGAGCCACGTGTCGCTGGCAGTAGCAGGCGCTTGTTTTGACATGCAAGCTAACGGTGACATTAGACCAAAGCACGTGTCGCTGGCAGTAGCAGGCGCTTGATTTGGCATGCAAGCTAACTGACATTAGACCAAAACGCGTGTCGCTGGCAGTAGCAGGCGCTTGATTTGACATGCAAGCTAACGGTGACATTAGACCAGAGCCGCGCGTCGCTGGCAGTAGCTGGCGCTTGATTTGGCATGCAAGCTAACGGTGACGTGGGCCAGGCGGCGGCGTGTACAGCGTGCGCGGCGCGATTTGTATGCAAGCTAACGGTGACATTAGACCAAAGCAGCGCGTCACTGGCAGTAGCAGGCGCTTGATTTGGCTTATGCAAGCTAACGGTGACATTAGACCAAAGCCGCGCGTCGTTGGCAGTAGCAGGCGCTTGATTTGACATGCAAGCTAACGGTGACATTAGACGCATCATCTGGTGGGTCTGGGCGGCCACTCAGGTCGGGAGAGTGGTGCTGGAGCACTCGGTGGTGCAAAACAACACAGTCCAGGGCTCTGATGCTCGCGGCGGGGCGATGCTTCTGGAGACAAACTTGCGATCTGTCCTGCACATCATCGCCAGTAACCTCACGCTCAATCAGGTGCTCCCCTCAACCCGAGCATGAAGGCTGCAAGCAGCCGCGCTCGGCGCAAGATGTTGCAGTGGTTGGGAATCCGGACGAGGACTCACCGGGGGGGTCGTCGGAAGCACAGGTGGTCGGGGCGGAGGAGGAGGGCTCATATCTGCAAATGTACACGAGCGAGGGGGTGGGAGTGTACCGCGCTCTCCGTGGCTGCGGGGCGGCCGTCGCTGTTGTGGGTGATGACTCCGCTGAGCCCCGGGCCTCGGACGATCCGTTTATGGTGACCGCAGTCATCGACGGCTGCTACATGAGCGAGAATACCGTGAATCAGGATGGTGGGGCCTTGGCGGCAGTTGGGTCCACCGAGCTGCAGCTGATTGGACTCATCGCCAGCCAGAACCAGGCGGAGGCCCATGCAGGTGCGAGGGGGGCGTCACGAGCTGCTGTCAGGTTCTAGCTACGAAGCAGTCGAGCGGGCCCTTTCTTCGGCCGGCAGAAAGTATATCTCCGAGACCTGCACGCGGAACAGGCCAACACAGATTCCCCCTTCTCCCAGAGGCCAGCGGATGCGGAGGCACCAGTCGCAGCCGTGACATGAGCGTATGCAGCAAAAGAAGGGGTCGGAGGGGGCGCTGCTGTGGCATGAGCGTATGCGGCAAAGAAGGGTCGGAGGGGCGCTGCTGAGACATGAGCGTATGCAGCAAAAGAGAAGGGAGTGGGAGGGCGCTGCTGTGGCATGAGCGTATACAGCAAGAGAAAGGGGGTCGAGAGGGCGCTGCTGAGACATGGCGTATACAGCAAGAAGAGAGAATTCGGAGGCGCTGCACTGTAGCATGAGCGTATGCAGCGAAAGAAGGGTCGGAGGCGCTGCTAGGAACATGGCGTATGCAGCAAGAAAGGGGAGTCGGAGGGCGCTGCTGTGACATGAGCGTATGCAACAAGAAAGGGGTCGGAGGCGCTGCTGTAGCATGAGCGTATGCAGCAAGAAAGGGAGTCGGAGGGCGCTGCTGGCATGGCGTATGCGGCAAGAAAGGATGGGAGGCGCTGCTGAGACATGACGTATGCAGCAAGAGAAGGGAGTCGGAGGGGCGCTGCTGAGACATGGGCGTATGCAGCGAAGAAAGGGGGTCGGAGGCGCTGCTGTGGCATGAGCGTATGCGGCAAAGAGGTCGGAGGGCGCTGCTGTGACATGACGTATGCAGCAAGAGGGAGTCGGAGGCGCTGCTGAGACACGTATCACAGCAAAAGAAAGGGGTCGGAGGCGCTGCTGTGGCTTATGAGCGTATGCAGCAAGAGAAGAGGTCGGAGGGCGCTGCTGAGACATGGCGTATGCAGCAAAGAAAGTCGGAGGGGCGCTGCGAGACATGGCGTATGCAGCAAGAGAAGGGGTCGGAGGGGCGCTGCTGTGACATGAGCGTATGCAGCAGAGAAGGGTCGGAGGGCGCTGCTGTGACATGAGCGTATGCAGCAAAGAGGGAGTCGGAGAGGCGCTGCTGAGACATGAGCGTATGCAGCGAGGTCGGAGGGCGCTGCTGTGACATGAGCGTATGCAGCAAAGAAGAATGGGACGGAGGGCGCTGCTGTGGCATGGCGTATGCAGCAAAAGAAGGGGTCGGAGGGGGCGCTGCTGTGACATGAGCGTATGCAGCAAGAGAAGGGGTCGGAGGGGGCGGTGCTGTGCTGCAGGCGTGTTGTTCCTCGCGGAGGGGGCGAGCGCGCACATCTCGGGGGGGTCGGTTTTGGAGGGGAATCGGGCAGAGTTCGGGGGCGGTGTCTCCCTCGCGATGGGGGCGCAGCTGAGCATGCAGGACAGCACTCTGCAGGGGAACTCCGCGTGGAACCTCGGAGGCGCGCTGTACACCGTAGAGCCGGCAGCCAGCACCTCCCTCAGCAACCTCTCCTTCGTTCAGAACCTGGCTCCCAATATGGACTCCGTGTTCTGGGCGCAGGCCCGTCCGGCGTGCGCAAACTGCAGGTCTGCGCGCAGCCCTCGGAAGAAAAGCTGAGGGAAACGAAGCAGTGAATGTTCTGGTAGCGATGCAATGGGGGCAAGGGGGGAGGGCGAAATCGAGCCGTCTAATGCTTTTAGATGGGTAATATCGGAAGGTCCAAATGTGTTCCCGTGAGCCGTCGAGTGTAGATATGTCTTGTGATTTGATATCTGGAATCGTACACGAACGGTCAGTGTCGGAGGTTCAGCACTATTGAGACTGAACGGCCCAGTTTAGGTCGGGCGGCTCTACGGTGCACCGTCCCGCGGCGGCAACTCTCCCACTGTTCTCTCCCACTGTTGGCGCTATTGCGGCCTTTGCAGGGAAGATGCGCTTCCTACGTGGCGGTGAGGGGCGCGGGGAGGGGTACACAGCTTTGTCACGAGCTTGTTTGAGACCGGGGCTCAGTGCAGCGGACTGGAACTTGACGACTTGAGTCCTGCCACATCAGCTGGTATCAACGTTCGCGATGGCTCACTCAACATCTCCACCATCGAGGTCAGCGATTGCCATCCCCCATTGTGCCCATCGCGTATATCGAGTCTCCCCTTGGGCAAATGGTCCAGCACAGAGTTGGCTAAAACTCTTGTTCCTGCTAGAGATGCAAGTTACCAAAATAGCAAATAGCAAACCAATCTCCTTCTCTCAGCTGTTCCCACCATTTTTCAAGGGTCGCCAGATTCTATCCACATCCTGTTTGCGCTTTTCGAGTTCCTGGAAGAAAAAAAAAAGGATTGGATACCGGAAAAAACCTTTGGATGAACTCTTGGAATGCAGTCGCTAGCTGGAGAATGCAAGTCGAAGCAACAAGCGTTTAGCCACGACAGGGAACAGATTTCTGCCGAATCCGCAGATGTGCGGAAGACCTCGATGCCCCCTTGGTAAAACGAGCCCGTGGATGTGACCCACGAGTCGGGTAAACCACAGTGCAACCCGTCGACGGCATCCCCGAGACTGATTTGGCCGATGCCCCTGGACTAGCTTGATGAGAATCGCTGGGCGATGCCAACGGGATGCCACGAAAGTCGAGCCATTAATATTTATAAAGTGGAGCCGTTTCACTCAGTTATGTACTGAAACACCCTAGGACATTCTACTTGCGATAGTCAGCTATCTTTTGAGATAGACTCGAAAAGAGCTCTCAATGCTCGACGTGCCTTGAGCTAGACATCGACCAGGCATTGACTGGCACAATCTCGTCCTCTGTGCGCCTCCAGTTGTCTGATATTAAAAGAGTGTCCTTTGCGGAGGTGGTGCAGGTTGTCAGTGGAGATGACATGCAGCTATGGGTCGGGATCTACGACACCGAGCTGCGCCACATCTGCGAGGTGGACAATCTCACAGTATACTGGGACTGGAGAAGCAACGCCACGGAGGCATTACTGGCGGGGTCGACCTCACAGGAATATTCTGAGGGCCATGCCGACTTCTCGGAGCTTGCCATCATCGGCCTCGTGGGCCAGAGCTACGACCTCGTGCTGACCACCTCCGACTCCTCCATACCACCTCTCGGCCTGCGAGTTGCCATTGCTCCCTGCCGGTCAGCCTCCCGCCGGAGCCCTCCCCGCTTCTAGAATTCTGCCCATCGATCAGGCGGCGCCTGTAGTCGGCAGCGTCCAGGAAGGTTCGGCACGATAGAACCTCTGGGTGCACTGAAACCATCTCCCGGCTCACGTGCTGCGAGGAGGCTCCGTGCTGGCGATGGCGTGGACAGGGATGGCCAAGAGTACGACGGCCAGTCAATATGCAGGTCCTGCCCACCGAACGAGATCAAGTTTGACAACGTCAGCACTAGGTTGGTTGCCAGCCGCATTCCCTCATTATATACAACACCCCGGGGGAAGGGGGGGATGGAGGGTGTAAATGATGTCCCTTCGAGTTGAGATGGTTATGGAATCATCCGCAGGCAAAAATAGGACACCAGGACGAGAATTATCTCGCACGAGGAGAGGTGGCGACTTGCCGAGTTGGGTGGCGCCATTAAGTGCGCCCACCACGGTGATCTGAAAGCAGCTTCTCACCCCCCCTCCCCCCTCACCTTCATCCTCTCCCCTGCTTGTGTGGTGGGGCAGCTGCACGTCATGCGAGGGGCGTGAGGCCGAGATCGAGTGCCGCGGGGAAAACCAGTACACTGTGGCGGAGGGCTACTGGCTGAGCCCGAGCATAGAGAAGTGCGCCACGGAGTCCGTGGTGGCCGGCGACGTGGCGGAGTGCTTCCTGGAGAAGGTGTACCAGTGCGACTACGCCGGGGCGTGCTCCGGGGTGCCGAGGGAAACGGAGGGGCTCTCCGGAGTGCTCTCCCTCACTCAGTGTTCCGAGGGCTACGACCATGGTGTCGTGTTGTGCGGCGCCTGCGAAATTGGGTGCGCCGCTGGGGAGCCACTCACCACCCTGTGCAGTAGCCACCCACTGTTCACCCATGCATTCACTCATTTACCCACCCCCACACCCACATCCCACCCGCATACCCGCACACCCGCATACCCGCATACCCGCACACCCACATCCCACCCGCATACCCGCACACCCGCACACCCGCATTTTGCTGCATGTCGTCGAGCTTCCACGTTACAGGGATGAAACAGTACTGCCCCCAAGTGGCATGCTACTGTCATGCATGTGAGGTACACAGTACACATCGGTGTGGTAGAGCCACAACCCGAATTGCTGGGCAACAGGCTGATTCAGCACTGTGCTCAGCAGTCCCACCATACTCTCCAATGTCGGGGAAGATGATGAAGACACCGAGGCACTTAAGGCCAGCCCCAGCTCCGCAACAGCTCCAGCTGTACCTCCGTGATGCCGCCGTCACCACCCACACCAAGCACCTTCTCCACTGCAAAACCTGCTCCCTTGCCATGCCCCCGGGCCACGACAGCAATCTCGACCATGAACGGCTGCACCAGCTGCCAACCGCCGTAACACACCAGGAGAGTGTGCCGACGGTCCAGGCCGGAATACACCCGATAAGCCTTCTGCCCCCGTCGACCCGTGAGCCTGACACAAACACCTGCAACGATCATCTCCAGTGTGCTGCCGTCACCAAGCCATCCGTGGTGCCCAAACTAGCCAAAGCCTGCAACACGGTAGCCCTGTGTGTGGTGAAGTAAGAGTCCATGGCCACCTTGGGTGTGTACCAGCCACCCACATCAGAGATCATGCGGTGTGACCAGCCCCAGGTCCAAAGCCACTGCCCCAACGACTTCCTAGCCGTACCGTGTACCGGGCCACGTCCCGGGCCTGTGGGAAGGCCCTGTTGTAAGCTTGAAGGCCCTCCCATGCCCGGTGTAAGGCCCCGCATACCAGCCAGGGCCGCAAAGAGGAGGGACCCCGACGGGACCCCCTCACGAATGATGTAGTCCTCGAGGAGCTCCACCAGCCGAAGCCCGAGAGCCGGCACCTCAGACGGCATGTAGAACCGGCGAGGCTTCCTCGAATCGACGTTCTTGTCCAAATCCAGAGACCCCCTCACGAACGGGGACAGCCCCAACTCGTCCCCAACCACCATCACATGGGATGTCGAGTGATGTGGGGGAGCCAGCCAACGGATAGAGACCTGGTCCCCCGACCGGAGCAGCTCATAGAAGACCCGCAAGTACTTGGTACCACCCCGTCGGAGGCATCCAAGGGTACAGAACAAGAACAGAAGCCGGTGGTGACGACCCGACCTCCGGCCCAAGATGAAGCCAGAGTGGAAAATGTGGCACCACTGCCGCAGAGTGAAGGCATCCTTGGCACCAGACGGCTTCTTGTACCGCTTGTCGAGCACCTTCAGGAGCCCCAGAAGCTGCGGCTGCCGGCAGAGGGGTTGGCCAACTGAAGGGGGCAGCCGGACGAATCCACCAGCCCCGCCTCCTTAAGCAACATGGACAGCTCCACGTGCCATGCTGAGAGCCCCGAGAGATAAGTCCTCACAGTAGACGAGTCCAAAGTGAACTCCCTCATCTCCACTGAGTAGGCCGCATAGCACACCACGTCGGTCCCTGTGGCCGGCAGGCCATGGTCCAAGTAGGCCCGCATGTAGGCCTCCACGTCACGGATGCCCCTGCGGTGCCCCTCGTCTGTGGACAGTCGTGTCCGCATCCCCAGCAGCTCCGAAACCAGGGCCGCCATCCGGCCTGTGCAATGCACCACACCCGCACGGCGGGCCCAGCACCGGCTGCAGAAGATGAGGCCCGTGAGCCCCACACTAACTCCGCCGCAGCGCCGACACCACAGTCGGCTGCATCCGACGCAGAACTGACGATCTCGTGCTGCCTCCCCGGACATTACTGGCATAGTCTCCCAAGCTCAACGGCTACAAGGGCCACGAGCTGCCTGAGCTGCTGTAGCATCCGCATACCCGCATACCCGCATTTATTTTCAGAGTAGGAGCGCCCTTCAATCATGCCGCACGTTGTCTTGACAGGAGATCTAAGCTTGGCGGATATATAGTGCAACCCTATTCAGGAGGAGGGGGGCGAACGACCAAGGTGGCACAGTGGAGTCGTCGGCTCGGGGGCTATAATGCAAAGTGAGTGAGAGAGCAAGGGATGGAGGGTGAATGGGGTGGGGATGACGTGGCCGCCAGATATGAAATGCAATTGGACCGTTCCTGTGCCATATGCCCGGAGCGCAAATTGATGACCTATTTTCAGGCACCATCTCGCCCCCCTTTCCTCACCTTCAGCCCCTCCCCGCATACACACCTTCTGCCCACCTTCTGCCCCTACCCGCACACAGCCTCTTCCCCTCCACGCACACACCTTCTGCCCACCTTCTGCCCCTCCCGCACACCACCTCTTCCCTCCCCCGCACATACCTTCTGCCCACCTTCTACCCCTCCCCGCACACAACCCTGATTGATCATAGGCCAATAAGGCAAACGTGACAGATATCGTAAGGCGCTTTCAAATCCACTCAGCCTGATAGCCTCTGCTTGGAGATCTCGTTTAGGCACTGGGCACCGTGGTTGGCATTATGCTCTTCTTATTTGGCGGCTACCTACTGTGGAAACGCGTGGAGGTGGCCGTCTTGACTAAGCTAGCGGTGCGCACAATCGCAGACAGCCTTCTTTTGGGATCTTGTACCCATTCCCTTGCCTCCGACTTCGACCGTGTCCTCTCGTAGGCATCTCATCCTTTAGGAATATGAGCACATCGAGGCTTGGTGTGTACTCGCTAGGTATGCTTGTTTGCTGCGGTTTCCCTCCTGCTCGGTGATTGGCTGCACATCATAAATCTCAAGGGGTGCCGGCGAGGCAGGCGGATGGAAGTAGCGACGTGGCTACGATAGCGGCTAGGAGTAATGACACTAACAACGCTCTTTCACTCTTCTTCGGCTACATGCAGGTGCGAGACACCTCGTACCGAGGGGTGTGGAATCACCGGGTGTTAAGCCGCAACCATGACTTTTGATTACATTTTCGGTATTCAAGATCCAGAAATGAGAAACTGATGGAGGGCTGGGGGAGGCGGTATCACAGGTGATTGGACAGCTAACGCTGATATTTAAGAGAGACGTGATGCCGGAGCCATTTCTAGAGATGCTAGAGGGGATGACATTTATCACCGTAGACTTCTTGGACTGGATGAGTCTGCGTTGTTTGTACTACACTATCCCCGGGAGCGAGAACAATGACATCGGCGGGTTTCCTTGGATGCTCACCTTCTATGCGGTCTCCCCTTTCCTCATCGCGACTCCTGTCATCCGTGCGTTCTCCCCCCCCGCACCGTGGCCTGCCTGCGGCTTCCCCTTGGCCGACAGTGTGTGCGTGATGTGACGAGCCTAGAGGCGACGGCAAGACTTGTTGGATGGAGTGCAAGAAAGAGAAGTTCCTCGTAGCAACGGGGCGGCGCGGTGAGGGTTGCGGGCTGAGGGGGTGGCGCAGTGATGTGGTGGAAGGGGCACTTCTCATATCTAACGGCACTGGAGAGCGAGATTCAGCGCGCAGAGTCTGTGCACAAAAATCGGCGGGAGACTCGCCGCCAGAGCCAGCTCCAGGCCATCCTCGAAGCGGCGAAGCAAAGTGACAATTGGGCGCCGTCTACGGTTAGAACCTCATCCACTCTGCCCGGCCTCGATGTAGTCTCCTCCCCCTTTGTCGGCGCCACCATCAAGAAGTCGTCGATGTACCCAACACACAACACTCCTCGCGCATGCACAAATGCCACGATCGCCCTAGTGTAACTAGTGTAGCGCATGAATATCCCCGTGAGGGCGCGATTCCCGAATGGGGACCTAGCGTCCGTGTACCGCTCCCCCTCGCACGACTCGAAACACCACCAAGCGATCATACGGCATCCGAGAAATCTCCTTTAACTTGGTAGTGACCCGCCCGCGCCAAGGCGTATACACATCTTGCACCTACAAGGACTCATCTTTCTCCAGGTTAATCCTCCCGTTCACTCCCATCTCGAAAAGTCGCACACACGGCAATACTTTTCGACCACTCAACTTGAGAACGGCGGCCGTCTCGACCACTCAACTTGAGAGCGGCGGCCGTCTCGACCACTCAACTTGAGAGCGGCGGCCGTCTTGACCACTCAACTTGAGAGCGGCGGCTGTCTCGACCACTCAACTTGAGAGCGGCCGTCTTGACCACCCGCCGGGAGCATAAGTTTCTTGGGCACCGGTCAGGAGAACGGCTGTCTTGACCGCCGGTCGTGAGGGCAGCAACTTTGGAGAGGAGAGGGCAGTGCGTGGGGATGGCAATGGTCAAATGTCGTTAGGTGCGGGGCGCGCAGGGCGAAGCGGAAGAGGAAGACGAGAGCGCCGAGGAGAAGGAGATGCATCATGAGTTGGTGAAAGCGCGTCAGAAGAAGGAGATACACGTGCAGAAGATGTCGTTGATGCTGACCCTTGTCACCTTTCTCCTTGTATTTATTCACCCGAGCGTCAGCACATACATGATCCAAGTACGACCCGCGCCTCCACAGTAGGGAGATGTAGCTCTGGCACTGGGTGACCTCAAGCATTTCCAAAGAACCCCCCCCCCCCTAGGCATGCCTTACACTCGGACCTGGAGCACCTCCAACACCCCCTGCCCCAGGAGGCGTTCTCCTGTAATCTTTGGCAGCTCCTGGTGGTGCCACGCCATGAGGAAGTGTTGCATCTCAAGCCTGTCTCCCGAGGGGGATCGATGGGGTGGACTGAGGGGTGCGATGGGGTGCTGACGTCTGTGCAGGTATTTCGGTGTCAGCACCTCGCATATCAGGAGTCCTCTCAATACTGGTAGGTTGACCTAATACCTTTGGCTTACTCCTCTTGCCAAACTGCGGACACTCTTTTTTGTTGGTGACAATACTACGGCACGGATACTACGGAGAAACATGATACCCCTTCGTTGCCCTGACCGGGGAACACGTGTACCGGCGCTCTTTTTCCATTTGCCGGCCTCAGTGAGCTCTGAACCCTAAACCTGAAACTTGGAGGGGGGGGTAGGGGGATGAGTGGGAGGGGTGAGGGGTGAGGAAAGACGCAGGCTCTATCTGGACCGGCGGGTGGAATGCTTTACACCTCGGTGGGCGAGCATGGCATGTATCTCCTGCACGGTGCTCCTGACGTACATTGCAGGCTTCCCCCTCTTGCTGATGTACCTCCTGCTGGGAGCTAACAATCTCAAGAAGGTCTCTATCCCCGAGACTGGCCGGCAGATCTGGTGAGCACGCTCGATGTGTCGGCTACAAGCAACCCATCCAGCAGCCCCCGTGTCCTGAATCCTGCGAACCACTTGGTGACATTGTGCCACACAACTCCCCCCACAACCCCCCCGCACGACTTGGAGGCACACATTTCGGCACTTCTATCACCACATCCGATCGCACGACCTCGAAGCACATCCTCTTATCCCCCACGTCTTCTTGAGCTGCACAGTCAGCATTGCCTTGCCGTGGGGCAAGTCTTCGGCCGACCATAAAGCTATGCAGCAAGAAGCGGCTTACCGCGGCCTCAGCTCCCAGCTCACAGGGAAAGGGAACGGGAGGAGAGGGAGGATGGAGGGGCTCAGGGTACACACCAGCAACCTGGTAAAATCTGCGGGGAAATGGAAAGTGGGTGAGATGGATCTGACGATGCGCCCGCAGCTGATGCCTGCCGCCACTAGAACCATTCGCCACTCCATTCACACGGCTGCCAGGAGGAAACCCGCACCGATGGATGAGAATTGGATCGGTGTAGAGCCGCTTTTCAGGCCGCATACTGCCGGTGAGCTGTGCAATCCGTTCCTGTTCAACATCCTCCCTCCCGCCCTCCTTCCTCCCCGCTCATACCTCTCCCCCCCTCTCACCCCCACCTCCCCACCTTCCCCCTTCCTCTTCCCCTTACACCCTCCCTCCCTTTCCCCTTTCCTCCCCCTGCACCCCTCCTCCTCTTTCCCCTTTCCTTTTGTCCCTTCACCTCCCTCCCTTACCCCCTTCCTCCTCCCCCTCCCTTACCCCCTTCCCTTGGTCAGTTCAGATGAGAAAGGTGGAGGGGAATCACAGGTGCGGACATGGTAGACATTGAGAGCAAGCTGGACGACCCCCGCATCCGCATGCTCATGGGCTCCTTCTATATTGACTTCCGTCGCCCATACTTCTACTGGAACACCTACGAGATCTTCCGCAAGTGCGTCACTGAACCTTTTTTTTCCGCTCCCCCCATCACCCCTGCCACCTTGCTCCAACCCTTGCTATGCCCACGTTGTCCTTGCGTCCTCCGCTAGACCCCCTCCGCCCGTCATTATCTCGCGGTCCCGTCGGTGGCACATCTTCTCCATGACATCCCCAGGCTAGCTCTTGGGGTCTCTCTCTGGCCTGCTTCCCCACTCCGTGCACTTATCGACTACGTGCACCTTGAAGGCCACGGTATTGGGGCTCCTTGCTCCACGTCTTTGCCTTGATTTATAACACCGCTGCAGACTGCGTGCGATACATCTGAGCCACCCTCGGAGATGTGAGCAACTCCCAGCTCTAGGCAGGGCCAGCGCGGGCGGCAGGAATGCAAGGAGGGGGGACGGGGGGGGGAGGCAAGCGTTCAGGCTAATGCAGACGAGTGCGGTGATTTTTATCCAGCTGATGCATCCATGGGTGGACAAGGACTACGATCTTTTCTTTGCGATGATAGTGGCTGTCATCGCGCTGGCCATACACGGATTTTGCCAGGTGACCCCCCACACTCCACGCACTCCGGCCGCTCAAATCTATTCAGGGTGGTATGCACCGCTCAGAGGGACATGTGATTGGCGGGAGAAGAAAGAACCTATGAGCAGTCCGGTTGAGGACTACGAGTCTGGCATTCGATTGTGTGCAGACGGCGCATGAAGGAATCCGATGACGTGGCGTGGCGGCATGATGTGGGGAGTTGGCGGGGCGGTCATGAGGGCGCAGCCGTATGTTCACCCGGATGACAACTTCGTGCAACTGCTGATCCTCTGCAATCAGTGTCTCATAGTGTTGTGCTTCATTATGGTACAGTACCTCACCAGCGACAGCGCATCCTACACTACCGGCATGATCCTCATCATCATCCAGGCCCTCATGGGCATTGTCATCGTGTACTACGTCGCGGCCAATATGTTTCATGTTCACAAGGTTCGGCTCCACGATGCGCGCCCATGCTCTCTGCTGCGGCGCTTAACTCGCTTCACTTCCCCGGCATTCGCTCCCGAGGGGGCATCCGCCTAGCCTCCATGTTCATCTAACTTTATGGCGTATAGGGCTTTGCTTCGCAAGGTTGGAATCTGCGTTGGGTAACTCAGAGGGTCACTCAGAGTGGCACCCTGTGACATGCCGTATGTCCCTAGATTTGTCTCGGGTGTGGACACGTAGGTAGGCAGGTGTCATGGGCCACGTAGGATGACATAGTTTCGCATGGCTATATGAATGTCCCCGGTGTCATGTTTGACGGTCGGAGTGCGAGGGCGGTGTGGCATGCATCGAGGAAATCGGCTCACGAATTAATG
>LGRX02022543.1:0-16278 GCA_001247695.2 Cymbomonas tetramitiformis
GTGGGAGTCGGGCGGACCCGTCCACTCCTCCCCGAAGCTCACAAATGCGGCGGGCGAAGGCTTAGCCGCCGCGGGCACCACCGGCATGTCGGCGGTGAAGGTGTTGACGTTGAGGGCGGCGGTGTCGGCGTTCCTCGCGATGTCGGTGTACGCTCGGTGACGGCGGACACCAGGCACTCCCCGTCGTCCTCGCATAAAGAACAGGCGGAGATGTCAGCGATATAATGTCGGGCTTACCACCCGCGATAACGCAGAGCGCGTCGAACTCTTCGGCGTTGCCGTCGTCGATGGCTTGCTGAAAACGGGCGGCGAGGACGGAGTTCTCGGCGTCCTCGTTGGAGAACGAGTAAGCCGACAATCCTCCTCTCCATCCCGCCGTTCGGGCAGTCACGGTGCCAGTGGCGTGCGCGCTCCTTCGCGCACGCCGCATTCTGGCAATAGGGGATGGTGGCCCCGATGCCACGATGAAACGTCACCTTCTTTGAAGTCCCCTGCGGCCAATTGGGGGGCAGGACTGCTGGAATTGGCACTACGTCTAGTTCGTACAGTCTAGTGTCATTCCCAGTGTGTCATCTTCGGTGGTCAGCCTGTGACACTCAGCTCGGGTATATCTTGTGTTTTACCCAAGCTTAGTGATCCGTTGTTTCACCGTCGGCAGCGGGTCCCCACTGCCTGTTCAGCTGTTTCCAGCAGGTTATGGTCCCTCTCACGTTCGCGTGAACTGAATTTTAGCGTAGAATTTTATTTTATTTCCGCCCTATCTTTCGGTTAAGCGTCTCCACGCCTTGTGGGACGCTTTGGAGCAGATTCTACGTATTTTCTGGAGGCGGCTGCTTACGGCTTTGGGTGATTTCGACGGGGTGGTCCTCTTCGGCTATTTTCATTTGCGATCTCTATTTGGATTTGTATTCGTTTCTTTATTCGATTATGACTTCATCGCAGATTTTGGAGAGTGAAGAGCTCCTAGCTCTTTTGGAATCTATCGACACTAGTTTTGCGAGGGTCTCGACTCTCAAAAGATCTCAGCTCATCTCTTTATGCACTTCCATGCATTTAGCTATTTCGCATTTCCGTGAGGCGGCTCAGATTTCGGCAGTTTCGACCGAGTATTTTCCGATATTATTGCACATCTTGGTGGCTAGTGAGCCACAAGTTGGTGGTGTCTCGGCCGAGACCGTTGGTTCTGGAATTTCGAACGGAAAGTTTTGCGAAGTAGGAGTGGGCGATGCGCCGGCGATTTTGGCGCTACAATCAGTTTCTACTCAGATTTCCACCACCAGACCCTCCCCTAGTGCCACTAGGGCGAGCGACACCGTGCGGCAGGCCCGTCCTGTCCGCGCGGAAGTTCACTATGTCCATGCACCTCCCATTGTACCTCCCTATATGGGCTCTGGGGTTGTTCGAAGTTATGAGGAGTATTTACCTAGTGAGGTGAGGATGAATCGGAGTACCCACTTGGGTATTTCGACGATTCCGATGGCAGTTGTGAGGAAGAGGAGGAGCACGATGGCCACTTGGCCGCTCCGCAATTTTCGTCCGATCGATTGGAACAGGAATTCGTATTGGGCACAGGTTCCCAACCGGATTCTTATGGCGGAGTTTTGGAGCCCCCACTTGGGGAGGAATTTTTACCGCAGAGCGAGTTTGATGTTGGCGCAGTTTCTTTTGAGGGCGAGCCTACTGTGGACGATGAGGATGTCTACACCGCAGAGGAGTGGGCTGCCCGGGGGGCAGGAGCCCACGATTCCGATGGAACTGGTGGTGCAGAATTTTATGATGAAGATTCTTATTATGAGGAAGATGCTGGTTACGATTCTGGTGGTGCTTACTATTAATTTTCTCTTAACAGTCAGGCGGTGTTCCCTGTTGCATTTCTCCACCACTTGCTGTAGTTTTGGGCTGAGAATGTTGCTATATTTCTCACCACTAGCGGGCAGCTTTACAAGCTAAGACGAACATTTTATGGCAGCAGACCTATTCAGTTCGCAGGAATCATGCTAAAACGACAGGCAGACTTATTTTTTTACATTCTCCATCACATGCAGACAGGCGAGATCTGTGGGTTCACCCACCACTAGCTGGCAGAGCATTAATCTTAGCAGACCAGATTGGTCCTAGCAATCTCCGAGGCTTAGCCGTATTATTTCGCTAGCCTGTACATTCATCTTGCCACCTGTGACTTTGACTAGCTCCCTAGAGTTAACATCTTGACATTTCTCTGTAAACTCTAGTAGCTAGGGTGGTGAGTGTCACTAGCTGTCCCACCTCAGATGAGGTGGTGTGCTGGAATTGGCACTACGACTAGTTCGTACAGTCTAGTGTCATTCCCAGTGTGTCATCTTCGGTGGTCAGCCTGTGACACTCAGCTCGGGTATATCTTGTGTTTTACCCAAGCTTAGTGATCCGTTGTTTCTCACGGAGACACAGACTTCCCCCCCCCCTTGGGGAGGGAGCCCTGGTCTTTCTGTCACCCCTCGACCTCAGGTGCCAAGTCAGCTCCGCCTGTCATCAGTGGTGGGGAAAATAAAACCCCTGTATTTTAATAATAATAATAATAAAACATTTACGCTAGCAAAGGGGACAAAGTCCTGAGAGTGCGGTATCCCTGCAAAGCAGGCTAGTGAAAACACCAGGGGCTACTCCCTCTACTATAGCGCGCCCACAAAGGGGCTCAACCCACTTTTCAACAGGGTGACATCTAGAGAAAAAGCTAGGCGCTAAGCAAAAAACTCTAGAAGATGGAGAAACAGCCATGGCCGGGTGAGTGGAGGGGTGGCTGAATCTGAGCGGTGGGGAAGGAAGTCGAAGAATTAAGGGGGTATTTGGAGACGTTGAGGAAGAAGGGGAGTCGAGGTGGACGGGGGGAGGGGGGGTGGTGGGGGGAGGGGAGGGAGGGAGGGCCCCTCCCCTATGGGACAGGGAACCATCTTGTATTGCAAGACTTTTGAAAAATTACTGCAGAAGGGTTTGAAGAAAGTCGTTTGATTGCTGCACAGCTTCTGTTTCTGTCATGGTCTCACTGCTCGAGATGTCAACTGTATGCGGGTCGGTGTTTAAGGTGGTAGTGGTGTTTAACAGAAACACGTCTCGCCTATTTTTGGTGTGTTGCCTACAGATTCTTGAAAGTTTTTTGAGGAGAGGTTTAATCTTGCCACGGGGAACACCTATCGTGTTGAGGACAGTACCAAAAAGAGGAGGGAGGTATCCCATGAGTGTAAGTACTTTAGGCCATTTCACGGTGCTAATAAAGGGCTTTGAATTTGCGTTGGTGATTGTCGTGTCATGGTGACCACCATAATAATGCTCAGCATTACTCTGATGATAGGGAGGGTCTTGAGTGGGCCATGGGCAAAGCGAAGAAGGAAGTACTTTGTCGCTTTCGTTCATAACTTCATTCCAAATATCAGGGCTGACTCCTGTGTATTCTAGCCTCTTCTCCGTGACTCTGGACTTAGGAAGTACATTGAGGAACCATCTGGCAATCTTTTTCTGTGTGGGCCTCCAATCAAAGGCTGGTTGAGTATCACTGGGTGCACTGTCTATAGCTATGATAACGACATCCGAAAAGTCATCCTTATAGCATCCGCCACCTGGAAGAACGTAGGGGTCATCACCTGTCCAATAACCATGTGAGATAAATGGAATAGTGTTATGCGGGAATCTGAAAACAAGTTTAAAACCTTTGTCGAACCATCTCTTTTGGTTTTTGGGAGACAGCGGAAGAATCCATGTTCCTGAAAATCCGGGTATTTTATTTTCATGTATCTTAGACTGCGAATCACCCGAGCACCTCGTCCCAGCTTCACAGAGTTTGTGGAGACTGTAAAAACACGCGTATAACCCACCGTCGTCCGTTATACCCACCGTTTATTTCACTGTCTCTGTTAGGTGTTGGGCCTCACCACTGGCGAGGTTGCTTGCGCTTTCAAATTCTCTGATCCCGTACCTTGTGCGGTGACTTTCACGATTATCGCCAAATCCGGCTGAGCACCTTCGTCCTCTTTGCCGACATCTTCACCCCGCGTCCCCCTTGGCACCGGGAAATTTTTCGAGCACCTTGTCCTCGACCACACCCACCTTTTCCACGCCGACTTTTTCAGCATTTCACGTTACGTACTTCCAGCAATGTCCGCGGAGCGCATTTCGCTTGCCAGCCGCCTTCGCGCTGCCCGACCCACGGGCGGGGCTTCCCCTACCCCCGAGTGCCTCCAGTCCGTCTGGGGAATCTTCTGGCGAGCCGGTGGTGCCCATGTCAACGTTGATCACCCGCCCTACGCCGGTGTCACGTTCACCAACTGCTGTCGAGTTTCATCAGAACAGCGATGTATGGACATCTACACCTGTGCGAGCCTCCCAACGAACTGAATTCACTGAGAAAATGGACTACGCCTTCGCTTATGGGGAGGAGCTGGCCAAGCTTCTTCGTTCGCATGGATTCAAGTCGAACGTGGGCCTCTCTTTGGATGGACCGGATTCCGAGACTGACTTCGCCGTCCTGCTGGCTAACATGTCCCACGTCTTCGGTCCTATCTCCCGCGACGAGGTCTTCAAACTTCTGGATCTGGACTTCGAGTACGAGTCCTATCACTACACCATCAACGAGCTCATTTTTTCCGTGCTCCCCACTGTTCTCCGCGGCATGGCGCTCTCCCTCTACGAGGAGTCCGCCGAGATTTTCCCGCACGACGGGCGCTGCGCTTTACAGCGCCTTCGCTACCAGGTCGAGGGCATTGGCGACCCCGACACCCATCGTTTCTGGGTCCGCCTTCGCTCGACTGTGATTGACGAGACCATCGAGCCCGCCCCTCAACTGGCTGTCGTGCGCACCCTCGCGGACAAGCATCGCCGGCTGTACCCTGACTCCACCGACCGCAGCCTGGTGGAGGACGTGTACACCGTCCTCCGATCGTCCGCGGCCAAGTCCCCCTACGTTACACCATTGTATCTGGTGGTGCTGCGCGAGCTCAGCACCAACAACAACTTCACCTTCGCCTCCCTCACCCTGCGGCTTGGTAAGGTCTTCCGCGACGAGTCCGCCCTAGCCCGACTCTCCGCGCCTGCCCTGCCTTCGTCTGGTGGTGCTACCCGCACCGGTGGTGGTGGCGGGAAGGAGCCTGCCTTTCACTCCCTGAGCAGGCGCAAGTTCATCCCGCCCGAGGGGACTTGGAAGAAATTCGACATGGGCGGGCGCTACTTGGTGTGGGACGGCACTGGCATGCCGTGCGTGACGTGCTTCCGCCTGTGGGCCGTCACGACCGGCCACATGGACTCCGACGGCATTTGCCCCTACGTGTGTGTCCAGGCCTTCGCACCAGGGCGTGCTCCCGCCCTCGCACCCCGTGCTCCACCCAAACCCCCTTCCATGTCCGCATGGCCGCCCTCGGACGCGCCGCAGGCCCACGCCCTCCGCGAGCTCGAGCCTGCACCGCAGGATGCGGCTCCTCCGCCTGACGCGGCCGCACTGTCTGTCCGCTTCGCGCGGTTGAGCCGCCCCCTCATCGCGGCATCGACTCTCCCAAGGGGGCACCCACGGCTTACACCGACAGCGATGACGACGCGCCCGCGGCGCTTTCCATCGTGCAGCACGAGGATGATGACGTTGACTGGCCGGCCTTCAGGTCCACCCCGTGGATCCCATCTTTCAGCGGGTCTGGCAGCGGCACCTCCAAGTGAGCATCGAGTTCCACATCGTCGCCAATCGCCAACGCCAAGATGTGTGGACCTCCGTATGTCAATTAGACTTCAGTAGACAACTCAAACCTTCGATGCCTGACTCAGTTTGCCTATAGATTGTTCCGGGCCAGCGCCCAAGCGGGGATCCGCAGCTAGCTGGACTGAAAAAGGTCCCACTGGGCCTGTAACTATCTGTATGGTTTAGGGTTAGGGCTTTCTAGCTTGCATGCCTGCTTTGGCACCTCACCTCTTCGGGGTGAGGTGGTGTCACGGAGACACAGACTTCCCCCCCCTGGGGGAGGGAGCCCTGGTCTTTCTGTCACCCCTCGACCTCAGGTGCCAAGTCAGCTCCGCCTGTCATCAGTGGTGGGGAAAATAAAACCCCTGTATTTTATTTTCATGTATCTTAGACTGCGAATCACCCGAGCACCTCGTCCCAGCTTCACAGAGTTTGTGGAGACTGTAAAAACACGCGTATAACCCACCGTCGTCCGTTATACCCACCGTTTATTTCACTGTCTCTGTTAGTTTCACCGTCGGCAGCGGGTCACCACTGCCTGAGCTGCTGTTTCCAGCAGATACTGAAAGAGCGCGCCGCCGAATTTTGACAATTCGCCACGTAGGATACTTCGAAGCCGTCAAAGTTAGCGGAATACACTAATTCAGAATAAGCGGACAAATCAGGCTATGAAAACCAAAGAACTAGAGGTAGATAGTAGAGGGAGTAGCCCCTGGTGTTTTCACTAGCCTGCTTTGCAGGGATACCGCACTCTCAGGACTTTGTCCCCTTTGCTAGCGTAAATGTTTTATTATTATTATTATTATTATTCAAAGAACTCGAATTCTGGGTCAAAGACGCCATATGACGTCTCTGGGCTTTTATACTTGATGTGAAAATAAATATGGACCTAAAACGCTGTATGTCATGTCATGTCATGTCATGCCATGTCATGTCATGTCATGTCATGTCATGTCATACAACGTCTTAGAGTTGTAATGAAACCTCACATTTGCACTCAGATGCTGCATCGGTCGGTAGATCGAATCCCCCGCCCGTCGCGTGACATCTGAGCCGCTCACGAGACCCGCCTTGCATGTTGTGAAGAGCACTTCTCACGTTCCGCCAATGTAAAGAGCTGTTTCAGCGGTGTTAATTAATGAATAGATTAGGAACATCCGCAGCATACTCGCACCAAAATATGTTGCACACGACATACTTTGGGCGATAGGTAACTTGCCCGCTCAGATTTGGTCACTCGAAGCGGATCTTGGGGTCCTCGCTTCGAGTGGCGAGGAGCGGTAAACGTCATCCTCGAAACGCCATTCTCTTGGCGTTCTGACCAAGGGAGTGGCTGTAGCTACTTAACACAACTAAGTGAACTTATGTAAAAAGTTAAAAACGCGCAGATGCGCTTCATCCGCTCAACGAATCGCTGGCGGTATGAAGCACTTCTTCCGCTCTATCTCCGCGGGATGTCGCTAGGCTGTCGAAGTACTAAACTTAATATATTGAACTCCTAAGGTGTTGTCCGTAACAAATATTGTTAATCATGCAAAGATCAACAAAACTGTCGGACAGAATCTTCTCGTTTTGAGATTAGACCTAATGAGCGTTCCCTCAAGCAGCGCCACCGTCCCCCTAGCGGAAACCGGGAGGACGTTGGCGCGCTGTCCGGTCAAACCGCGGCAAGACCGTCGGCAATGTTGCCACACCGACACGTGACCGTGTAGCCGGTGGGGCCGAGGGAATCTCGTCTCCGGAATAAGAAAAGCCGTCGGAGTCGTCGCCATCGTCGATCACGGAAAGCTCTCCCGGGTGAATCGACTCGTGAACCGAGTCAATCGAGCACAGGGGTTAGAGCATGCCGGCCTTACCTGGTCCATAAAAGTGACATGAAGTGGTTCCTCGAAAGGAGACCCGAAAGAAGCAGGGTCCGATGCCGAAACCGGGTGGAGCCTAGCGTCGATCTCGTGATTGGCAGGTGGTGGCGCATCGCACACCACCTGCGACACAGATAAAGTGCCGATGTGCAGCGGTGGTTGCGTACCAGCTGCGGTAGCACCACCGACCTGCGCAGCCGTAGCCGCAGACCGCAGGGACTCAAGGACGCCCCGTGCATCCGAGAGCACACCCTCCATGCCGTCGCCCGAAGCACCATGACCCAAGCCCGCATAGTGGGCACGTAATCCCACGTCGTGCCGCACCGGGTAGGTGAAGGGTTCAGGATCGGTACGCACCAGTGGCTGGTCGTGCTCGTGGCACAAGTCAGCGAAATCCTCGTCGTTCTCGTTGTCGAAGGCGGTTTGAAAGGCCGAAACCACCTCGTCCAAGTCCATGGCGGCATCACGTAGGTCAACATCACACGAACCACACACCTCAGGGCAACGTGCAGTGTCGTGAAAGTGCCCAGGGCAGAGTGGGCACTCCTGTACGAAGGCCGAGGATGCGGAGTGAAATGAGATGCTCCTAGCACCCTGCGTCCTAATACCTTGAGGCCAATTCCCGCCTTTCGGGAGTGGGGATGCCCCGAAGCGGTGCTTCCATCCCACGTAACGATTACGTCCGTGAAACTTACCGTCTGTACGACGGTTTCGTTCATCACGCCACTTGGACGGTGGAAATCTCACACCACCGCCTCCATGCGGACGGTGGGAATCATTCCGTGGCGGCGGTGTGTCTCGGGAAACATCCCGCTCGTCTTGTCGTAGTGAGGCAAGTAGGGTTGTGGCCTCACCAATCACACGAGCGAATTCCTCGAGGAAGTCCGAAATGTCATTCTTCTCGTTACCTGTGTAGGCCAACCCGAGAGGCGTGTGCGTCGGGACAGGTGCGGCTGCCTTGGGGCGGGTGGGAGGGCCATTAGGGTTCGCACACCACCACACCTCCAGAACGTGGGTGTAAATCTCTTCGATGCCCACCTTCGCCAGTTCAGTGTCCAGGCGAAGTGGGGTAATCACCTCTTTGTAGAACTCGACGTCCAGTGCCGCCAGCAGCTGCCTCTTGGCGGCCTCGTCGTCCAGTGGGCCCGCTCCGCTAGCCGCGATAGCCTTAAGACACTCGTCAAATTGCGCGACCAAGGGCTCAGGGTCACTAGACGAACCAAAAGAAACGCTCAAGAGCTCTTCGTGGTGGCGGAGCGGTCGATGTCCAGGCGGCAGGAGCCGCTTGGTGATCTCAAGCAGAGCACGCTTGCCGTCACGCGGAGAAATTCGGGCCGAAGCGTCAACCCACCTTCGAGCTGGAGAGTGGGGCGTTGTCAAAGAGACCAACGCACGAAGCAAAATGTCGTTGAAGATCGGGTGAACCTCTTTGGTGACGTCCACGAGGTCAAAGATGTCCTCGTTGGCGTTGTCCTTGTTGACAAATGACGCCTCCAAGGCGGTCACCAAGGAATCCCAAAGAAGTTGACGATGAGGTTCACTTCCGGAAAACGAGGACGCCTTAGTACCTAAGGTGTCCTTTGCAACACGCTTAACGACGTCACGAGTGTCCCAGGATGATTGCAACACGGCATTGCCGCGTGTCCTGTCAGCAGCAGCGAGCGCGACATTCGCTGACTGCGGGGTGATCTTATAGCGAGCACCCACGTTCCTAGCAAAAATTGAATCTAGGCGCATTCTAGCGCCCATGGCCGGTGTACCAATAGAGGATGAAGTCATCAGAATAAATTCCTATAGGAGGGGGGTTGGGGAAAAGGCGAGGTGCAAATCGTAAGGTGGCGGGCGACCGTAATGCAGTTGCGGAGTAAGGAGAAGATGGGGTCGAACGAAATCAACGAAGTCGAATACGCGACGGCCAAGGAGATGTTGACAGGGGTGATCAAGCCCAGTCTAAAACAAAATCCAACGCGGACACCCGAAGAAGTTGCCGAAAGTTCCAACTCGAAATCTTACCGCAACTTGGCGCAAACCGCACGCCCTAAAGTGGCCAATTCAACACCTCGCGAGGCCCCAACGCCCCGCCAAGCGGAAAAGCTTAGCCAATCATGGCAAAGTCAGCAGTGATAAAAGCGGGGTAATACCCCATAACCTGTGAGATATAATATACCGTATTATATCGGGTGGTCACTGAATACTTTTCATACAAGTGCAAACTCATTATAAAGGTAAACTAATATATAATGCATCTGTGACCTAGGTATCTGTCACCAAGTACTGTACGAGTACTGGTACAGTCGAACGGAGTCATGCACGGTATGACCTACGGTGCACTGAATCCAGCAGAGATTCCATCCGACAATTTTGCTAAACATACCCTTCTGAGGGATACTGAAAGAGCGCGCCGCCGAATTTTGACAATTCGCCACGTAGGATACTTCGAAGCCGTCAAAGTTAGCGGAATACACTAATTCAGAATAAGCGGACAAATCAGGCTATGAAAACCAAAGAACTCGAATTCTGGGTCAAAGACGCCATATGACGTCTCTGGGCTTTTATACTTGATGTGAAAATAAATATGGACCTAAAACGCTGTATGTCATGTCATGTCATGTCATGTCATGTGTCATGTCATGTCATGTCATGTCATGTGTCATGTCATGTCATGTGTCATGTCATGTCATGTGTCATGTCATGTCATGTGTCATGTCATGTCATGTCTCATGTCATGTCATGTGTCATGTCATGTGTCATGTCATGTCATGTCATGTCATATCATGTCATGTCATGTCATGTCAAGTCATGTCATATCATGTCATGTCATTCCATGTCATGTCATGTCATGTCATGTCATGTCATGTCACGACACACGAGTGTCATGTCACGGAGTAGGATAGGGACTGCCCTTGACCCTGTTGCTGTATGGTAGCCGGGGGCGAATTGGCTCCCCGGGGTAAATTAATTTGAGTCATGTCACGGAGTAGAGAACCATAACCATCCCGCGCCGCGCCGGGTGACAGCGACAGGCATATTGATAGATGCCGGATAATTCATAATAGGCACAGCCTTCTTTCTGCTTTCAGCTTGAGCTTTTTGCAGTCCACACGAGTCCTCATCTCCCACTAATGCAACTATTGCCCGAGATATCTCATGAGACCTGATTTTTCCCAGAGTCGTCACATGTTCTGATAATTTTAACCTACATTTGATACTTAACTCTGTTTCTGGGTTCTTGAATTGTGCAAAGCTGTTTGGCTCTGCTCAGGCGTCCTTGACATCTCAAGACCTGGGTTGGATACAACTATGGTGTTGCCAAGCACCTTCCCTACTCTGCGACTCGCAAATTCTGCTTCTGTTCGCGGAGAGAGGGCTCTCTGGTGCTGGCTCAGAATATCGGGAAGTGAGACGAGCGTTTCGAGTGTTTTCGGTAAGACAGTCGCCGCCTTCGGCGCTCCTGCCGTGATCTGTAAGGGAGCTCGTCTTTTCAGTGGTGTGCAATCTTCTGAACAAGTTTCTACAGACGCCGCCACACTTTCTGCAGACATCGAGAAAGACATACAGCCACGAGACACGTCGATGACCCCCGCCACCACGCAACACATAATTTCTTTCAATCGAAAACGCCCCAACCCGTACCCTAGTCGAATGATTGACCAGAAAATGTCAGACTTTCTCGCGCTCAATCAGCCTGCGAAAGTCGTAGAGCTGTTCAAAGATTGGAAAAGTGGTAACGTTCGACAGGGCCCGCCCTTCAGCCCTACTCTGCTGTCATACAACATGTATATGCTTGGGGTGGCTCGAGACCCTTTAGGAACGGATCTAGCAGAAATAAAGTCGGAGCTTTCGAATATGATAAAGGCAGGGATATCGCCGAATCTCATAACATATAATGCAATACTACGCCACTGTCAAGGTACTGGGAACTGGAAAGAGGTAGAGAATATTCTGGCACGGATCCACAAAGAGAACTTTACTTGTAACGCCACCACCTACAAAACTCTTGTTGGTGTCTTCGTGAGCGAGAGCCCTTTGAAAGCCTTTCGATATCTCGAGGATATGAAGGGCGTCGGTTTCACAAAGAAAGATCCTGCCGATGGATCGCCTGATATTCGCACGCTCTACTCTGAAGTTCTGTTGAATCTGTCTCGCCGGAAGCACTTCCAACAGTTGTTGAAAGGATTGGAGTACATGCTCGAAGACGGTTACACTCTTAACTCTGCTACGGTCGGTGAAATCGTTTCGAACGCTGCGGACTTCGACCAGGATGAATTGTGCTTTGCCATCGTGAACATGTGCGAACTCCAACCTGATCACTTGCTGCTCGCCGGAAGATATGGTGCTTGTTCTGTGATTCGAAAGAAGCGAAAGTTGTGAATTGTTGGGCCTGGGTCGTTTTCACCACAAGATGTGTGGACCTTGGTTCAATCTTTCGTTGAGGCTCTGATCAGTCTGAGGAGAGTGGAACAGGGTGGTGAACCCAGCAACGGGTCACAAGTATGTTCGGTTTTCAGACGGGGAACTTCTTGTCATCCTCAACACTGCTGCCCGCAAGGTGAGCTGTAAAGGCCATGGCGTAGCTGTCAAACTGACGTATGCATTCTCCTTCACCAGGCACGGTTCAGCATTTCACCACTGAAGCTACTATTTCACCAGTGAAGCTACTATTTCACCAGTGAAGCTACTATTTCACCAGTAGGCCTCGCGGAAGCTGTCCCAACGGCAAGGATCGAACGTTTGCCTTTTCGTATGCGCCTTTGCAAGCCCCTTGCCGGGGTAGCCTCACTCCGGGGTGGGGGGAGTGCCGGGGTCTGTCGGCAGGCAAACAAGGGCCTCGCGGAGCTGACGTGGACTCTGCTCAGCCCCAAGATTAGCCAAGGTACCTTGGCGGTGGAGCGCGCACCTCGTCCCTCGCTCCAAGGTTCCCGTCTATCTGACGTGTTACTTCGGCTTGCATCTGTCTGCTCGAGGGCTTGCCGGGTGGAACAGGGGGATCCGACTAGCCGTGTCGTGAGGTGCTGGGTGCTGGGCGCCGGGTGGAGGCCGGTGACAGGCGGCAGTGTCACGTGGTGCTGGGTGCTGGGGGCCGGGTGGGCGGGTGACAGAGCGGCAGTGTCGTGAGTGCTGGGTGCGGGAGCGCTGGGTGGGGATGGTGTGGGGTCAAAGCGGCAGCGTTGTGAGATGCTGGATGCTGGGCACCGGGTCGGAGGAGGCGGGGGAAGAAATGGGAGCGTCAGGCGGTGCTGGATGCTGGGTGCTGGACCGACGGGAGGAGAAAACGGAATTGAAACGGCGGTTGCGCTGGGTGCTGGGCGCTGGGAGGAGGAGGAGGAGGAGGGAGGGAGGTGTGATCGAAGTGGCAACATCATGAGATGCTAGGTGCTGGGCGCTGGGTGGAGGGGCCGGGGTCGAAGTGGCAGCGTCGTGAGGTGCTGGGTGCCGGGAGGCCGGAATGAGGAACGTGGGGGTCGAGGAGGAAGCGTTGTTGTGCGCGGGGTACCATTTGCTGGGGCTGCACACTTGTTCCTATCTGAGGCCAAACTGCTTACTTGGTCCTATCTGAGCCCAGACTGCACACTTGGTCCTATCTGAGGCCGAACAGCAGACTTCTACCATCCTATCTGAGGCCCAGGCTGCACACACTTGGTCTATCTGAGGCCAAAGCGGTTCACTTGGTCCTATCACAGGCCATAACTTTGCACACTTGGTCTATCTGAGGCCAAACTGCACACTTGGTCCTATCTGAGGCCAAACTGTTCATTGGTCCTATCTGAGGCCATATCTGAGGCCCAAACTGCCAATAAAGTCTATCTGAGGCCAAACTGTTTGTGTGGTCCTATCTGAGGCCAAACTGCACACTTGGTCCTATCTGAGGCCAAACTGCACACTTATTGAGGACTCTATCTGAGGCCAAACTGTTGGTCCTATCTGGGGTAAACTGCACACTTGGTCCTATCTGAGGCCCAAACTGCACACTTGGTCCTATCTGAGGCCAAACTGTTCATTGGTCTAATATCATTTGAGGCCAAACTGCACCCAATCTGAGGCCAAACTGCTTACTTGACGGTCCTTATCTGAGGCCAAGCGGTTCACTTGGTCCTATCTGAGCCGCCAACTGCCACGCGGTCCTATCTGAGGCCAAACTGCTTACTTGGTCCTATCTGAGGCCAAACTGCACACCAGTCCTATCTGAGGCCCAAACTTTGGTATTGGTCTATCTGAGAGGCCAAACTGTTCGTGGTCCTATCGAGGCCAAACTGCTTACTTGGTCTATCTGAACCAAACTGCACATATTGGTCCTATCTGAGGCCAAACTGTTCATTTGGTCCCTGTCTGAGGCCCAAACTGTTCATTTGGTCCTATCTGAGGCCAAACTGCACACTTGGTCCTGTCTGAGGCCTCACTGCACACTTGGTCCTATCTGAGGCCCAACTGTTCACTTGTTCCTATCTGAGCCCAATCTGTCCGTTGACCTTTACATAGTTCTGATTGCGTGCTTGAAGCTATGCGAGGATCGACTGCGTGCTGAACTCGTGTGAGCTGTTAGTGTTCTCATATCGGGCACTTATCACAGGCTTGAGGTTCTTATCTGCCACAGGCGATCCGGCTGAACGTTCTCCTCCGCCTCCTGCCCTCTTCCACGCTTTGGTGCACCTCTATGCAGAGGTTGATGACTGGACCAAGGCCTTCCGTACAGTGGCTGTGCTCTCCAAAATCCACCCGGACTCGGATCTGGTATGCCCCCCACACGAGCATCAGCAGGTTGCGATGCTTTGGCCCGTATCCATTCGTATGCGTCGGCAGTCCCCACCAGTCTCCACTTGCAGGCGAATGTGCCCCCACGCCCCCACGGCCCCCCCACCGTCCACGCTCCACCCCTCCGGGAGGCTAGTGCTTGGAGGGCCACACAGAAACGAGCTGCAGATACCAGTGCCAGTGCTCCCTCGGTATTCCAACAAAGCGTTGACGTCTGGTCGGGTCCAGAACCGCCCGCAACGCCATACAGGTGTCGCGCATTGAAAAGATGGTTGTGGTGGGGCTTGGTGTGACAGTCACCGCGGATTTTCTCAAAGCTCATCAGCACAATGAGCACAGGTATTGGAGTGTTCAGGCTGCTCTTGCGGCACAGCCATTCACACTGAAGGCCTCTGCGGAGCGCCGCCGGCCGAGTGCGGTGCTCCTTGTCGTGAGCACACTCCTTGTCCTTTTCCTCACCTTGCGACGGCGCGAGCGGTCTCCAAGCAGAGGTCAAAATAGTGAAGTAGTTCACACTGATACTTTACTTTCTGCTCCTGGCTGGTAGTTTGGTCGCAACCTCCCCAATCTCCAATTGTCCGGTCATCGGCATTTACAGTGGCTTAATTTACAGTGCCACTTACGCCATTCGACTGTTGATGAGGAGGCTTGGGCCTGGCACAGGCTCGGAGCGCGTTGACACGGCTTACTACACACTTGTGGACTTGCATAACGGTGGTGATACCATCACTACCACCGTCGTGAACTGCGTGCTCGCCGCGTGTGTGCGGATCCGCGACCCTCACCGGGTGGGGCACGCCTGCCACGCCTGCCCTCGACGGGAGCGTCGCCGCCCGAGATCTGCCCCCCGCGACGTGGGCCATTTACAGTTCCTCGATAGGCTGAGCTCTGTGCGCTCTTGAGTGGCGAATTTGGCGCGATCTGGCTGCTCCTTCCTCGCATCATTTCACCCGTCTGCTGCCCTGAGACGCTGCGGCCTGCTGCTGGCACCCTGCCCGCTTCTGCCGCCTCTGGACACATCGTTTCAGTGCGGATACTACCAGCAACACACAGAACTTATGCGCTTGGTCTCCACCTTGGCTGCGCGCTTGGCCTCATGCTGCATGCTTAGCCCTTGACCTGGCTGCATGCTTAGCCCTTGACCTGGCTGCATGCTTAGCCCTTGACCTGGTCGTATGCTTGGCCCTTGCCTTGGCGGCGCACTTAACGCCGACTGTGGTTCGGCCATCGTGGTCTCGGCGAAATAGCATGTATAATGCGGTATCCAGTTAATAATTGAGACACGCCAAGGTGATATAAATTGAACCTGCAATGCAGAAGCCTTCTGCGAAATTGCTACGATATAAATGCAAATATAAATGCAAATGGCCTTCTTTCGGAGGTTTTCGATATATAAATTCGACCGTTACTCGTCGTGTGAGTCTGCCAGATATTTCAGAGTCTCATGTGCATTGGCCACTGAGGGCCCAATTATTGCCCTGCAGGTGACAATGCCTGTGAGGCAGAATTGAAGGGCGGGATGACAAATAACGATATATCAAATGTTATAAAAATCTTAAATCTTAGAAATCACTTATATAAAGGACACACTTCTGGTAGGGACTCTAGGAGGAATGTATCTGGAAAAAGGGACATTACAAGTTCTCATGTGTGTGATGACTGATGAGCATCTGCGCGTCATCATCATCACAGTTGATCAATCGCACGCCTAACCTTCACATTGCGCGCCCGCAGGCTTTCGACACATTCTCGGAGATTCAAAACAGCTTTGGTCTAAAGCCAGACATTCACTCCTACAACCTCCTGATGGAATCCTGCACCTTCTCCGGCGAAGCACAGAATACGCTCACGCTCTTCAGGGAGCTGCAGGTGAAGTCCATCCGCCATGCCGCGCCCGCGTCGCAGTGCACCGCCGCCACCTCGATCTGCATCGCGCTGAAGCTCCGCCATGCCGCGCCCACGTCGTAGTGCACC
>LGRX02022544.1:0-23020 GCA_001247695.2 Cymbomonas tetramitiformis
GATATATCATTTAGACTCCTAGGAATTTTTTGAGCTCTTGATTGAGCCGATCCGTGGCCGCATTAGCTCAGTTTGCAGTCGCGACTGCGAGCTAAGCTGATAGCCCCTTATAACTTTCATGCACATCGCATAAAAACTCAAACAGCGGAGGGATTCTCGTGCGTTCTAGCGCACGATACTTGGCAAAAGTATTGCTAACAGCAACATTGGTGCGCCCTCAAACGCACAGCCTCTGATGTAAGCTATGCGCAAAACGTGTGCTGCACATCATGGGCTTGGGTGCATGCAAACCCACACCCAAACATGCCAAACAGCAAAGGGATTCCCGTGAGTTCCAGCGCACGTAACTTTGCAAAAGTATTACAAAGATATATATATATATATATATATGTTGCCAAAGGCCCAAGGCCTCAAAAGCGTTGTACACGAAGCCATCAATTTATTTCTTTGGCAGATTTATTGGGTTTGTGTTCGAGTTTACCCAAACCCAATACATGCCAAACTGAAAAATATTTCCCGTGCGCTATAGCGCGCGAAACTATGCACAAGTATTTACAAGATATATATCTTTCAGTTCTCAGAAGCTCAAGGCCTGAGATAACTTGTTGGCAAAACCATAAATTTATTTCTGTGGCAGATCTATTGGGCTTGGGTTCGAATGTTTCCAAACCCAATACATGCTAAACAGCAGACGGCTTCCCGTGCGTTCTAGCGCACGTGACTGCGTAGAAATATTGCCAAGATAAATTTTTTGATATATTCGCACAAGGTCTAAGAATGTCTGTGCGCAAAATGGTATAACTATTTCTTTGACACATATTTAAGCGTGATATTCAAACTCATAAATCTGGTTCAAAGAAATAATATGTTAACTTCGCGCACAAGCTATCGCAAACCTTGCACTTCAGAAATGTGAAATATATACATCTTATCAATATATTTTGCAAAGTTACGTGCGCTGGAACTCACGGGAAGCCCTTCGTTGTTTGGCATGTTTGGGTTTGGGTTTCAAACCCAAAAGGCATCATGCCAGCACGCGGCCGTCTTTCATATACTCAACGGCTTGCCATATGCTCTTGAGGGTGCACTGATATTGCTATGAACAATATCACTGCCAAGTTTCGTGAGAAGATTATCACGAAAACCCCTATTATGCAAAGCCGCAAGTGGTTGAAACCATCTCACACCACACCAACTTAGCTTGCAGTCGCGGCTGAATGCTAAGCTGATGCGGTTGCGGATGGGGCCAATCGATAGCTCAAACGAAAGGTATTCACCTAATGAATACAAACGCTTTAGAATCGAATGGTGGCAAACACTATGCTTCATGCTGCATGCAAAAAATTGTTTAGAAGAAGGGGGTGTGCCAGACGCAAAATATTGCACACGCTGAACCGCTTGTACCTCCGCGGTGGACACCTAGTGATAGTTCATAGTACAAACGATAGATGGCATGCGACACATAATCTCTGCCCCAAAAATGGTCACGATTTCTATTCCCCATTATGCACTTTTCTATTCCCGAATCATTATGCTACCCGAATTTTTTTTTACTCAATAAAACTCAGATTAATCGTAAAAACCAGCATCACCAGCCGCGAAGGAATCGTAGACACCTGCCACCTAGGCTGGCTACTCCTCAGCAGTAGTGTACTCCACATCGGCATTGTCCTTATCTATCTATACTAGGCTCAGGGTCTGAAAAAAACTGTGCCTACGGTGTGAATTTCCAGTCTAAATTCCGTCCCAAGTGGGGCATCCAAAACTCCGCCATAACAAGTCTCGTTCTGAAAACCTATGTCCAGTGCTTCGATTCTTCGTTCTACTTGTGTCTGTGAAGAATAAGAGGGATCGGACCCTTTCGCCGATTCTTGTCGTACACCACTGCCTCCAGACTCACCACAGTGCGAAGCTGGATACGACTCTTACACATCTTCGCTCTCAGCACTGTAAAAACCCGGGTGCCTCGCGCCCTTCAAAGCCCTTATAAGAAGACGTTGTAGGAGGAAGGTTATAACGATGAACTTCAGTGGGCACAGGAGGATGGCCATTCAATTCAATGGTGATACCCAAACATTGGGGATATTTTAATCACACGACATTTCCATTCCCAAAACCTCTGAAAATTATGCCCAATGTTTGTGTGTAGCCCTTCATCCAAACAATTGCCTTCTTCTAGCTCTTATTTAAAAACTTAGAATTCTGTTGTGGCACAATCACACATCGTTGTGCAAGACATTTTCTTTATAATCTGCCGGTGATCTGCAGTCAACACAACTTGTGACAGCCCAAAAAATGGAGGATAGTACCAAACTACTTGAAAGATCTTTCCGTGGTCTCAGAGTTCCTCGAAAATCAGCTTGACTTCAATTTACTCAATAGATATCCACAGCATGTAATGGTATGCTACCGTCAGATTCCCCGTTCGTCAAGATATAGAGCCCGATCACATAGCACCTAAAAGTGTAAGTGGGACGTGGATCTCATATTGTGAGGAAGATAATAAATATTACAAGCCCACCGTGCAGCAATTGTAGTTCTAGCTCACAAGTTGAACAATTCGTTCTTGAATACAAACGGCCTATTGTCAACATACGTTAGTTTTCACAGCACCACAAAGAATCCCGTGCTGAAGGACATGTTGTATATGAACACTTTGTACATAGTCTATCTTGAGGAGTGTTTACATTCCCTGGTCTTCTCCCAAAACCTGCCACATAACCAGAACAGACAAGACCAAATGACGAAGCCTGACATGTGTAAGTGTGCTTGCATGTGCTTTCCCTTGCACGAGTTTCTTTGACTAGTGGCCTGGCTACAAGATAAATCTAACAGTTCAGAGCAATCTGCACCAGATGTTGGGGTGAGTATTCACGCGCATGCACGTTTACAACACGGCAGTTACAATTTGTGGTTTTGAAGTACTTTCTTCGCCGAAGTAAACACAGGGAAATGGGATTGAAAATACTTACGTTGTCTATTAACTTGTAGTCAACGGCCTCTTGAGGAGACAGATAAAGAGGACGATTAATGTCCTTCTCGATCTTCTCAACTTCATGTCCGGTGTTTCTTGATAGAATTTCCATCTGAGTGTCAACGAACAAACTTCCCAGTCATCAGCGCACTTTAAAGTGGGTTTAAAGCAGCCCAAACACCCTTGACTAAACAGAAATCGATATATGCCTGTCGAATATAGAAGATCCTATTGGAGAGAAGATCGAAGGCGAGAGTGCGCTTACGGTAAGCTTTTTAGTGTTTCGCACTTCCATACGTTGAATTTCCAAGTCGGATGCCTGACCACGGAACATATTGATGGGTTGCTTGATCATGATGGTTGAGGATGGAAGGGCGGCCCGGTAACCCTGGAAGACCAACTCACCAGAGGTCATTCCTCTGCACGGAAGGGGACAACTCGAAAGAACCACTTCCAACCTCCAGAGCGACTTCGGGGCAGCATTTTGGCGGCTAAGAAACTGGTTCCCAGATTTACAACCAGTGTTTTCACGAAAGAGAGGCTTTGATGAGATCTCGGGGATCTTTTGGGTGCGGCTGCAAACAGTTTCTACGCATGCACAGTCGCTCAGAACAGAAAAGGAGTCTACTGTCCGCGGGAGCTCAGGGCACTGCTCGATAACGACTTGAATTACAACGGGCATATGTGCCGAGATGCTCTTCTTGACTCTTTTACTCAGCGTATGACTAAAAAGCCAGTTCCTTGGGCACGAGCTCCGCTTCTTCCGGGCGAAGGTTTTGGAGCACACACATCCTCTATGCATACCGTATTCAAATGTGTTGGCACCTAACCCGAGGCACTGTCGCACTCGGGCGGGAAAAGGAGTAACCTTCGGCGTACCTTTTCGCCGGAGGCTAAAAGCATCGCTGCCTCGCCCCACGCGTTGCCAAGGCAAAGTGTATGCACAGGGGGCTTGATGTAGCGCATTGTATCGTAGATGGCAAAAGCTTCTGTGTCGTACCCAAGCTTCTGGCCTTCCTGTAGAAAACAATTAACGCAATGCTGACGACGTTGTGCTTTCAACGGAATTCCTTGTTTGTACGGCACGAGCGGCTTTGACGGGACGAGAGGATTTTTCCGCTTCGGATCTTGGATTGTGGCAGCAAAATGTGTTCATCGAGAGACGGATCCTATGCAGTTGGGTTGGTTCGGTTGAGAAGCCATCGATGCGGACACTGCTTTCCGCCGTCGGACGAAGATCGTAGGGCAACGCTTCACCCCTTTCGGGCGGTCTCGCTTGTTGCAGCAGGAGAATAGCAGTTCAAATCACCCTTAACGTTTCGGGACCATCTTGTTGGAAACAGTTAAATTATGCTATGCAGGAACATATGCGCGTGGAGAGACATATGCTGAGAGCATGCCTTGGTCGTTCCGGTAGAGTTGATGTACATGACGACTTTCTTATCAGCATCCTCATATTGCAAGTATAGTAATTCAGCGAGGATAAGTTCTGTGACGGCAGGCACTAGGGACATTCCCTGAAAAACATTCCCAAGAAAGAATTTGTTCAAGCAGCTAAAAGACAGGGCAATGCAAGGACGGGAGAAGAGTTCAGATAACTTTCGGCGTGATATTTCGTAGCCTAAATATCTTCTTTAAAATGTCAAACAACATCCCAGATCGGAACAAGGATACTTAGCAGTGAGCGGTGTGAAGCGCCGAGAACAAAAAAGGAAGCCGAAACCCTGGATATTGTTCGTTGCGGCGCCTGCTGATCCCAGCAGCCTTCAAAGAGCGCAAACAAGGGCACAAGCTGAAAACTCACCAAGTACACAATACGTTCCTTAAATAGGAAGGATGGAAGGTCTGGAGGGGGTTGACTGGTCGCGTCGCCTTGAAGAGAAGGAATGACCTTGAGAAAGATGCCACGAGTCAGAACATGGTCAAGTGCAGTTCAAAAGACAAACCGAGGACTACTATCTCTCACTTACCGCCTGAACGTCAAGACGCTTATGATTTCGAGCTTGGCGGTGAGTGGCAGACGGCGATTGGCTAAGAGAAATGTTTTGCCCTCCAGACATAAATTTCGATAGCTTAGCGGCTGTTCCTGCATTCGCTTTGATGGGTCGACGCGCTCCGCCAGAGACGAAATAGCTGTTCCGTTTATGCTCAAAATTTCCACAGCAACTGTGAATATTTGTCTTTAAGGCTTTTCCAGCGGTAGTCTTCATGATATATATGCGGTTGGAAGAGAACGGTTCGACCCAGGACCCACGCTTATCCTTTGCTGTATGATGGATTGGATACTGTGACTGAACTTTGTTTCGAGGTCGGAGGTGTGTTTCTCCTCGCTTTTCGCCAACGCAACGCCTCCAATGGATGTGATGAGCATGTGACGCGCTGACATCGACGTCCTGTTACCGTCAGATGGAAACGATTGGAGGGGATTACATGTGTGAAATGTAATTATAAAATTACAAAATTACACCGCAACCCGCAAGTAAGAAGTATTATTAGATTATCTTGTGCCCCTATAGCTATTATTAGTGGAGGAACGCCAATAAACAGTTTCGAGTTTGTGACACAGTTAGCTTCCCTTCCTCCCCCAGCGCCAGGTGGCCGGGTCCCCAACTCCCCATCCCCCCCTAAAAGCTAAAATCAAAAATGAAGATGTGATGATCTAATCGCAATCGAATGTGAATGTAAAGAAGCGAAGTTTGAAGTTAGCGAACTACAGTACAGTTGTACGGTAGGGATCTAGGGCTCTAGCGAAGGATCTAGGATCGATGGATACAGTCATGATCTCGTCAATAAATCTCGAATCTGAATCTATCTTCATGTTGATAGTTTATATGTTGAATATGAATTTCATTTTGTTCATCTTGATCGTTGATCTCGATGTTCATATCACCTCACCAGACTCGAGACTGGGTCTTCAATCTAGAATCTTCAGTCTGGTCTCTTGAGTCCCGTCCTTAAATCTGGTTTGGAGATTACGGCCGTCGCGTCGCGTCGCGTCGCGTCGCGTCGCGTCTGACCAGATTTAAGGATGAAGAAATCGGCGTACTGCGACGGTGTGAACGACATTTATCGTCTACGTGGCGTCTGGATGGTGTCGTCGTGGCAACGGCAAAACAATTGCACGCAAGCTTAAACGTGAATGCAGTGTTGAAATTGACAGTGCCCCGTAAGTCGCTTTCCAGCGGCTGTTGTTTTCGGGATGCTAACGTGTACCAAACACAGCATTACTTTGCATATGAATTCTAATAAGTGTTAGGAACAACATGTTTTTTTGCGCGCAAGATTCGTCCAGGATTCTGGATGCTGGACGACTCTTGTGAGGGGGGGTAATGGGCGTGATTCGAGCCAGCAATCTCGACTCACGCCCAGCAGCGACTCATACTGCACAGCATGAACATATCAGGCATATCATATGAACAAACGAAATCAATTCTGAGCATCTGACAGTGCACTGTCACCTTTAGCGGAAACGCGGATGTCAACCGCGTCCACGTTTCCGCCGCGGGGCTCGAAGCGGGTGAACCAAATGACCAAATGAAACACAGATGCGCACATACAACGTTGAAAATATGTTTCAGTTGTTGCTATTAGTATTTTTTAGCTTTCCCTTCGGCGGGATACCGAAGGGAATGCCGTTTTGCGGATGCGGTTTCCGCTTCCGCCATTCCCGCTTCCGCCACACGAAGCGGAGAATTCGAGATCTGCTTCCAGTCACCGAATATGTGCGGGGATGCTTCCTATCGTTCATGATACCTTCAAGTAAACATTATTTCCTTCTAATATATCGCGAATACTTCAATTTCTTCACTAATCTACCCTGCTGCACTAGGTTTTCACAATGTTAATTAGGTCAAACGTTTGACCTACAAAGTGTCGCATTGCCTACGTGGAGCGTACACTTGCGTCGCATATCCAAGAAGCGTCCATTTTTTTATCTCCGATTTGATCTGACGAACATTTTTCAATTTTTGCCTACGTGGAACCAAAAAACGCGACGCAAGAGCGTCGCGTCGCGTAAATGTTGGACAAATTATCTCTGCGTAGCATGCTACGCAAAAGATAATCGTAATAACATCTCCGCGACGCGACGCTCTTGCGTAACTTTTGCGTAGCGCTTTACAGTTTTCCAACCAATCAAATCGCTGCGATCAAAAGTTACGCGACGCGACGAATTTTCATTTTACCCAAACCAGATTTAAGGACGGGCCTGAGTCTAGAGTCTTCGTGTCATGTCACGCGTCGCGTCGCGTCGTCGCGTCGTCAAACTCGGCTCTCGGCAAACGAAAGTCCCGATCTCCCGCTCCGTTTCCCTCCCGCTCCGCTCGCCTGGATTCGCATGACTCTGGCTGACACTCGACTGTCGGTGTGGTGTGAGGTGCTGAGCCTGGAGGTCTGCCTGAAAATATCCCTTCGATTGTTTTTGAAGTGATCGAGTGTTTTCAGTGTTGACAGAGGCCTCCTTGGCAGAGAATTTCCGGTACCCTTCGCAGCTCGGAAAAGAAAACGCTCAAAAGATATACATATGTCGAACGCCGCTGAGGGATCTTTTTCTGATGGCCCGGTGGTTTCCTTGGTGACCAAGAAACTCCGAGCCCTGCGGAAGAAGTTAGAAAAGGTTACAACGTTGGAACAAAAGGTGACAGAGGGGAAGGCCATCAACTCCGAGCAGCAGGCTGTACTCGATAGCAAGGCCTCGATACTTATACTCGTAGATGAGTACGAAAAACTAAAGGATCAGTTGGCTTCGGCAGTTGAAGAAGAAAAAGCTGCTGTAATCTCAAAGATCCCAGCGCCTGTCGCTGAAGATCCCGTCTCCGCGGAGCCGCAGCCCCCGGTGGAACCGGAAGTCAAGGAACCAGAAGTCAGTGAGGAGAAGATAAAGGAGATCCAGGATGCTGCAAATGCGGAATCTGTGGCCAAGCTGAAGTCCATCCTCAACTTGCTTTACTTTGCGCAACTCTTCGATGTGACCCACCGATATCACGCTATCCACACTCACGTGCAGAAGATGGAGCGGCACTCATGTTTGTCATACGACGCATATGACCTCGTTGCGCCTGGTCCTGAGCTCGAACAACGCCTAGATCAAAATGACCTGGACAACATAACGGAAATGGGGAAGCTCATCACGTCTCGACCTCAGGGTCTGCCGATCAGTCATAAGGATGCGATCGAAAGATGCGCGGCAATTGCGGATAAGTGGATGGCGAGAAGCGATGAGAAGCTTCCCGATTTTCCCATCAGTTTTGGTGACCTGGCCGGTCGCTTGCAGCGTATTCTAAACTCCGATTACTTCACGCAAGTACCTGTTGTGCAGGAGGTCACCGAGCACACGGCACGAGCCGCCGCCGAGGCGCAGGCTGCGGTGCATCGTCATAGTCAGATGGCGCAGTTCGAGCCCCCACACATCAGCGCGGATCCTGGCCCGCTACCTGCTTCCGAACCCAATATCCAGCCGATTGCCCCGGTTCCAGTTCAGGAGCCCGGGATGTTCTACGCTCACCAGGCGCATCCTTTCCCACCACATCTTGGTCAACCCTCTCAGCAGCCTGCACTTCCGCAGTTCGGATTCGGGTTCGAAGGTGAAGAGGATCACATGGTTACGGACGGCCCTATCTTGAACTTCACCAACGAGTCTAAGATAGAAGTGGGAGAAGAACCGCCTATGCCCGTCGCAGCCGACGTATCGGCGCCCCCACCTGGTCCTCCGGCTCCCACTGCTGACCCTGGCCAGTCGGCGGGCGGGCATCCCCAGCCACACCAGCCACCACCTGTTCAGCAACCTGCTGCGAACGGGGCCCCCCTAGCATACGGGAAACCCCTTAAGGAAGGCGGCAAAGGGGGCAACCAAGAGGGCAAGGGCGGTAAAGGGGGTAAAGGGGGGGGCAAAGGAAAGGGCGGCAAGGGTAATTACCGTGGCGGAGAAAAGTAAGATTCTTCGACTGAACTTCCTGTCTTTCATGTTACTCCCTGCCCTGTCTTTTGGCTCAGTTCTTTCCATTCGAAAGATCGGGGTCTATGGCACATCGTGTACATTTATCTTATGGTTGTTGTCTCTGAGTTCTGATGTCTGCTGGTGTTGCAGAGGAGGATATCAAGGAGGAGGTAACGGTGTACGGTACGGAGGAGGCGGACGTAGGGATAACAGGTGAGGTTCGATGCTTCGCAACACTTGTCCTATTCCCTGACAGATTGTTGCCCAGCTAGGGACTCTCCATTTACTGGTGATAATTTCTGAGTGCGTCAAGATGCTTTCCATGAGCACTGCGGCTAAAGAAGAATGCACTGTGGATGCGGTGCGGCAGGCAACAAGGCTCACAACAAACTGCGACTGCAGCTGTGCGACCTAGCAGCTGAAACACTGTCCAGCCGGAAGCGATACTGGGCGAAGGAGCCTGGCCACGTCTTGTATCTCAATACAACTTTCGCGAAGCCAACTCTTGCTTGGCTCGTTTTTCCCCAAACGAGCACTCGCAGTTCTAACCGGGCACCTGCACTTTCCATTAAGTTTGTGAGCAGAGGAGCTGGATTTGGGAGGAGCAGGCTTCGTTTAAAGTTATTGTCGACGAAATTTCGAGCTGTTTATCACTCACAGATGCCTCTTCGGTGAAAAGCATGCCTCAAACAACGCAATAGACTAGAATATCTCTCTAAGTGGGAGGAATTGTAGAAGTTCTGCTAAATTATCATAACAACAGTGTGGGAGGAGCGCTTAGAACTGGACCGCATCTCGGACAATTCTATTTTCACTTAAGATCGTGAACCGGGAGGCTGGACTTTGGTGCAGCAGGCTATGATTTTTCAGTTATTTTCGACGTAATCTCAAGCTTTCTACTTTCACAGAAGCCTATACAGTGAAAAGCTCCCTTCAATCAAGGCAATAGACTAGAATATCTCACCCTTAGTGGGGAGGCAACTGTGAAGGAGTACTCATACAAGTGCTGCAAAACTACCATATTAACAGTGTGCAAGGAGCACTTGGAACTGGACTGTACTAACCTATAGGCATACTGTGGATGAACAACTATGTAGCTAGCGTCAAAATAAAGTGTTTTTGTTTGCACAATTTGTTTACCTTACTGTCTCGAGGTGTGATGTGAATCCTGCCAATCTAACTTAAGACGAGGATCTTAATTGCACGAACGCGAGCGATGAGTGTGTAATGTGCCAAGAAATGGCCCACCTCTGCGATTCTGAGAGGATGTGCCGGATGTAGAGGATGTGCCGTGATTACTGTCTGCCCATAACCCTACCTGTCCCGGAAACGGAGGGAGGATATGCCCACATACGTGCCTTACAAACTTTTGGGTAAATTGGGAGGACATGCCCATATATGGTGCCTAATTTTGCGGTTAAGCATTTTGAGTGATTGCTCTTTATGTTGATAATTATTCGATGTTTACCGCACCGGCATGCCCATTGCTGCGTGGAATATTTCAGGGTAAAAGTCACGCAACGTTTTATTACTTAGTACAACTATTAGCATGCCTTCAACCATCGCAAATGTATGGCCCCCACCCATGGGGTGGCACACTCGTGACAGTTTCCCCTTCCGTGCACTTTGAAGAAGGAATGCAAAAATCTGCCGCAACTTTGATATCACAAATATATACGGCACTCGTTTGTGTTTAGCTTGCCGCACCCTTTCTAACCCGGTCCGGGCGTTTGTCACGCCTTCCCACTCACATTGCCCTCTCATACTGACTGTAGAAGAAATGCGTCGGTGCTTGTCGAGATCGTGTTAGACTTTCTAAATACCGCATACAAGCAAGGAGGGAGGCCGGTGGCTGTATGCATCATGCAAGGCCGATGTTTCTAAAAGAACCTGGCATCAAGACATCAACGATGTTCAGTATATCAATACGTTTCGCCAAGCTCGGCGTTGTTTGTATAACGATTGTGTGCAGTTAGGGGGAAGTGGGTATATACAGATTGCACCCGCAGTGCATTTTTTGGATCTCGGCAGGAACGAGAGCTATATCCGAATGTGAAGTATGATACAAGGGGGTGGCATCGAAGTATAGGAAGGCATAAATCGATGCATATAGGCTACACGCTGTCTGTTGGTTCAAAGGGTATGGCAGCACACAAACATGCTTATTACGATACTTCCTAGATTTTGGCCACCGGCAATATTGTGTATGTAAATATTAAGTACTGACAGTACCAGCGGTACTTGCTTGCAGCCTTGGTAAAATATTTGAAATAACCGATCGAACCGACAATAACACAGTTCAAGCACCCGTCGCAAAGTTCATACGGTATCACCGACGAATTTGCACACTGTATATATCATGCCTCACCGTGTTATCTCGTGCCCGCATAACAATGGATCGACTGTTCGTTCGTAAGCCACATGGTACACAGCACATATTTAGGAGTCGAACACGGCGGTATTCGGTAGACCCCTCTCCCACAAGCAATATGCGGGTGAAAATGAGGTATTGCGGTTGTAATATGTTCTGAGTTTTCACGTACCGTTCGCGTAGTCGGGTTCGCAGCCGACGACATAGTGAAGCTGCTGGCAAATATCGCTGTGAATATTCGGATAAGTCGGGACTTTCCCTTTTGTGTTTGACCATAGGGCTTGGCGTAGAGACTCTTACGTGTTTTAGTTTACATGAGAGAGGCATACTCTATGAAGATATCTTGTTAGCGGTTTGAAGCGATTTCTTCGTAGTTTTCACCATGGTGATATTCTAATTATTCAAGCTTCAACTATACTGATGCAAACAGCATTTATTAAGTTTATTTCAACAACAGCGTGTTATATGTAAAACTAGCTTGGCTCGTGCCATAAATAGGTCATTTGCGAATGACCGTCATACTTAATTCGTGTGGAGTCGTGACACTGAAGCGTGGAGTAACACACGGCGTGGAGTGGTGACACGGAACGCGCTGGATATGGCCCACATTGCATACACGAATCGTATGTGCATATACTATACAAATACATCACAGAATTACTGCCGAACTAATAGTCGAAAAGAGGGGGTTTCGAGGCTCCCTTCTAATAGTCCCACACAATCCAAAACGATAAGGGGGTTTTCTTCTTCTTCTTCTTCTCCACATACTTACTTACTTACACACATGCATGCATGCATTATACGACCCTTTGATATTTCATAATATTTTAGGGCATATTTCCAGGTAGATTTTCGATGTCTGTTTATATATCGCAGTCTGCCTATATCCGATTTTCAGCCATTTATTTGTGTATTTGTCTTTCCCACAAACGTCCTCAGATCGGTCAAGCATGCTGGCGAATCCCTAGCGTAGACGATACATGCACTGCCACGGGATCCGTAGCCGCATTCTGGTAGCAACATTTGCCAGAGTGTGACTTGAACGCATTTGGTAATGAGCGAAGCTATAATAACCGGATGTGTAAGGAGTGGCGACCAAAAAATCATTTCGTCGGACTGTACACGGATTCTCAAAATCAGCCGAGACTCCAAATACATTTGTTTGCGCGTGCCCATCAGTACTCTGATTTATCAAAAGAAGGGCATGATGATGTCAGCCGCAAATCCCCATGACTCCATGCTTGATCAAACACTCTATCGAATTGCCGCAGATCTTTGAGCACCTGCCGAATCACATGCGCATTGACGTGTGAGAACACCCGGCAATGTGCAGAGTTAGAACAACAATCTCATTCACAGGCCATCTTGATCATTGCAATTCCCAAATGGAGGAGGTCAGGAGGTCAACCGTGCTCGGCAACGCTGAGCTCTTTTCTACTGTCACAGTAACCTCCTGAACTGTATTCATTGTTCATCGAATTTGCAGGAACGGCTATCTTGTTTTGGGAGTTGGTGCAGAGATTCTTCAGATCTCTGCGGATACCGCGCAGCAATCGAGTGGCGCTGCTTGCCCGAACGGCCACTGTAGGGGAACGGTCCAAACTTTTAGAGAAGTGCGGCGAATTCAGCTGACAATGTAATCAGAGCGCATGGCCATGAAGTTCGCCACCACAAGCCGCTGTTCAGATTTCTCCGAGTGCATGGTTCACCTCTTCACTCGTGTGCAGGCTCTGCCGCCGTTGCTGGATCTGGAGCAAGCCAATCAGAGACCATCCATTGTTCGGATGTTCTGCAACCCACACCACACTTCAAGAACATCGTAGATGACGCCCTGACACCAACAAGCTCTATTGGACACGCACGGGGCACAGCAAAGGTGGGCTGCACTGATCATGACGGATGCGCATCGCTCGATAGCATCAAGGCAGTCTGCTTGGTGATGCAGCGCAAGCCGCCACTAACGAAGACACCCAAACATAGCTCTCACCCTTGCAACTGATCTGTGCATGTTCCTCGGAAACACCCGACAGGATGCCGCCTCTCTTTTGGTCACCACTCCTCCTCTTATCTGTTTCGACGCCTCCAAAATCGATGTCTCGTACTATGCATAGGGAAACCAAATATTTCCTTTGTCGGACGGCGCAACAGCTGCTTCAGGGACGCCGCATTTGCTCGACAAATTTACATAATTACAGCATTTGGTAATCGTATCGAGCTATCTCACTAAATCTGAGACGAAGCCAAGGTGTTGAAAACATAGCTATTTGCGGCGCCAACCGGGAATTGATATTGGGAAAATAGCTATTTGCTGCGCCGACCGGGAATCGAACCTGGAAAAATAGCTATTTGTTGCGTTTGATATCGGTGACATAAACAAAAGGTGAGTGCAAAAGAGCAGCGACAATCCTCTAGCAGGCAGCACAGGATTGGGACTTTTCCACGTGCAAGATGAAGCACCGTCAAGATCTTCCAAGTAGACGCGCTCGGCATCTGCTAGACGCCCGGCTGCCAGGAGCACCAGTCCGAGACATTGCCGTACAGGTTGGTGCCTGCGAGCGTCTTCGCCGCCGTCTCGTGCTCACATTACGCGAGTGGCCAGGGTACTTGTTGGGAGCTTGGTGGCACAGCTACCGGTGCAGAACAGGCGTGGCGCCTCTTGCAACACGTGGGGGTGCACATGCTGGCTGGGGGGGGAAGTCGTGTTTGCCAGCGCCTTTCGCAGGGTGCTCGGAGGAGGGCGCTTGAGATATCCCACAAGCCGGGGGGCATCGCCATTGGGTGAACTATCTGCTTCCCAGGCACTGCATATATGAGGAGGGGCAGGTGGGTCACAGGCGGTTGAGAAGAGATGCGTGTTGCGCTGTGCACGACGGAACGCGGGACACAGGGGAGTGTAGGCGCAGAGGGGTTTGAGCGCAGGTGGGTTTAGGCGCAGAGGGGTTTACATAAAAGGAGGCTCCATGTACGGCAGCGAATCCTCCAGTGCCACCGCTTTTCTCAGACCCTGTGTGGACATGCAAGGAGATTGCGGACGGTTAGCGCACACAAGGAGGATCTAGTTGGGACATCCAGCGGATGCCCAACCCTTAGCTCTGACTCGTCGCCTGCCCGTTTTTTGCGAGCGCCCAACACTGAGCTGCGCGGCGGATGTGCCCTGCGGGGAGTTCTGTGGAACTGCCATCGATCAGGAGGCGCACGAGGAGTGTGCATGCCATACCCGTTATGCCCCGGCAGGCATGCTGAGGAGGCAGCGCACCGCTTCCCGGGGAAGCGGCGCTCCAGGGGGGCAGGGTGGCGTAATGATTAAATTGGAGCCTGCGGAATTTTAGAGGTTTCTGTGCCGGTGTTTCCTGAGCCGCTAGATAAAATCAGCAGCCGAGTTAGATCTGACGTCAAAAGTATTCAGGAGTTCCGACAACGGGAATTCGCAGCTCTGTTCTTTTGCCTTCACACCGAAATTTTCCTCGCGATGGAATCCTTGTTGAAGCAACAGGGCGCCATGATGAGGCTCATGATGGAGCAGATGAAGACTCTCGCGGTGAGAGTTGAAGTCGCGGAGGAGGCGGCATTACGAGCTGGTGCTTCGTACTGCATCAGTGCCAAGGGGGTATGGTACTCGACCGAGCACACCGTTGCCACTCTCCACATACACAGATGCCGACTATGCGGGATGCAAGACAACCAGAAGGAGCACCTCCGGGATTGCTGTTTTCCTCTGTGGTCTGGTGATTTTCTCATCGATGATCCACAAGTGTGTCACTCTCTACCACTGAGGCTGAGATCATCGCCAGGTCTGAGGGCGCTCGGGAGTGAAATACATTCTCAACGTGCTGGATTCACCGGTAGACATATACAGACCAGTGCCCATGTACGGTGACAACCAGGGGAGCCATCCACCTTGCCTCTGACTACATGAACAACTCCCGGTCACAGTACATTGAGGTGAGGACCATGTATGTTCGAGAGCTGATCAGGGCCAATGAGACAGAAGCTCTGTACACGGGAACAACGGACAACACCTCGGACATCATGACAAAACCGCTGGCACTACCCATCTTTCGAGTGCACAGAGAAAGGCTAGGTGGCATGAGCCCACCCCGTAGGACTGAAGGGGCACCATCCCCATATCACTGGAGCTGGAGGGGCACCATCCCCATATCACTGGAGCTGGAGGGGCACCATCCCTAAAACTGGGTGTGACAGACTGAAGGGGCACCATACCCGAGAACTGGCATTAGCTAGACAGTCACCCTTTAGAAGGGGTATTGGAATCTGCAGTGCCTGCTGATCAGTTTGGTGTAAAGCATGACTGTCTAGGCCTTGTACAGCAGTCAGAATGCTCAAACCTTGAAGAAACCCTAAGAAACCCTTAGATCTTGATCTGTAGATCTGCTGAACTAATCGTAGCTGTTGGATCATAGATGACCATCGGCAAGTGCGTAATAGTTCATCGGCCTATCTCAGGCGTATTACTGCGGTCGGTATGAACTGACAGTGACACGTAGAACTCAAGTTCGTGAACTTTCACTTGGTTCGCCCAATCAGTAATGATTGGGCGCTAGAGTTCGCGGCGTTTCAAGCTGCGAACTGCTTTATCTTTTGTGAATGAAAGTTTGCAAACTACCCTGTGCTGAATTCTAAAACATATCGCTGCCAATGCTGTCTTGGCCAGCTTCCGTCACATAGAGAGCGACTAGAGAGGCCGGAAATAAAGGGGACTCGCCTCCTCGGCAGAGAGCTCGTCGCGGGTCAAGAGCCACAGCCGCGCGTCTACGACATGGCAAAGAATTTCAATGATCACTCTGCAACCGCACCCACAACCGATCTCAAAAGAAAAGCCCGCCTCGTAGATATGACTCGGCGGTAATGATGTAAGACACGCCCGCCTGGTAGACATGCCTCGACGGTAATGATGCAAGACACGCCCGCCTGGTAGACATGCCTCGACGGTAATGATGCAAGACACACCCACCTGGTAGACATGCCTCGACGGCAATGATGTAAGACACGCCCACCTGGTAGACATGCCTCGACGGCAATGATGTAAGACACGCCCACCTGGTAGACATGACTAAGAGGCAGTGATCCCAGGACCTATGGTGAAGCAGTCGCAGCTGCAAGGAGAGTCATGCACGGGCGTCACACGTGGGCGTATGGTATGGCGCACCGATGATGAGGTGAGTACAGGCCATTTCCTGGCCCCGGACGCGTTGGGGTGTCGAGCGGTACCTCCTGGCTCAAATCCGAGATCCATCATTCAGCAAACCCTGCATCCTGGGGCCTGCATCTCTGCTGAGAGCGCAACCGAGGAGCAGAGTTTACGCAGTAAGCAGTCGCTTGGTTGAAGCCATCGGGTGATGACCGCACATTCAGGTCCTCGGGCCGCGGATATATTACACTTGCAGGGCAACGGTTGTGTGGTCACAGTCACGTGGTCACGGTCGGGTCACGTGACACGTGCACAGTCACGTGGCGCATGCGCGGGACTTCAGCTGGTGCGGAGAGATGGAGGCGAGGGGAAAGATGCAGGGCAAGGTGCGACCTTCGCCCGCGCGAAGAACGCCCTCGCCTGAGCCAGCAGCTGCGACCCCGGGTCCATCCCCGACCACATCGTCCAGCGGCCTTTGCGCATTGTCCAGTGTCCGGTGGAAACCACCGGCCCTGTACCCAGCACCCACATCCCCGCATCCACCTCGGCACATTTATGCGCCTTGGCGCACACGCTGAGCGGCACGAGGCCCGTAGACAAAAGCCAGCCCACCATCATCCCAGTGGATGTGAGAAGCATTCAGGAACATTTCAGCTGTACATCATACATTTGGAATGTACCCGACCCGGAGGACTTTTTGTGCCTCGCTCGCACGGGCCGCATAGGGAATTTCAAATCAGGGCCAGGCTGTGTCAAGATACCATCGACACACACTGAACGGCATGAGATCGGCCAACAAAAGCCAGCCCACCATCATCCCAGTGGATGTGAGAAGCAAATCAAGAGCAGGGCGGGGCCGACACACACACACACACACAGAACTATTGGCCACCGGGAGGGCTTGGGACATACAGGCGACAGTGGGGATGGGAACCCAGGTAGGAACAGTGCGGCACGACAGTTGTACCGAATGTGGGCTTGGTGGTGAAGAGGTGGCTCGAGTGGCGGAGGTGAGCCGGCTTCATAGACACAACAGTAATGCGCCGGCAGGGCAGTCGCAGAGGGGCTCAGGTGGTCCAGTGAGGCTCAGGGAGCACAGGGGTGGTCTTGCGGGTAGGCTTGGTGGTGGAGATATGGCTCGCGCAGCTCGGGGGGCAGAGATGAGCCGGCTTCAGGCAAAAGGCAACAGTGCGCTGGCGGTGCGGATGCAGAGGGGCTCGAGTGGCTCAGTGAGGCTTAGGGGGTCCCATTCCTCACTAGTAAGCTCCGGAGAATCCGGATAAGTGTCCCGAACTGTGTGTTGAATCCTTTGATCCCCGGTGTGGGTACATAGTGCAGCCGGTCTTCTGTGGCTACGGGGTGCCAAAGGAGTCGGTACAAGGATAAGCGCACACACTGAATGGCATGAGTCAGCCGACAAAAGCCAGCCCACAATCATCCTGGTGGAAGTGAGAAGCAAATCAGGGACAGGGCGGGGCCGTGACAAGATACCACAAACGCATACATATTCCCAACCCAGATGCAAAGCAGCATGGAAAGATGATACGATGTGGCCGATCAACGCCCAACATTTGTTGGTCTCTGGGTAATGGAGTAAGCCGACCCTGCTGACATGGCCCCCAGATGCATCAAGAACATATATTCGGGACGGATTCTTGTTGAAAGAATATGTCAGGAATATGCGTTATGTACATGTTCTGCATGTGTTCGAGGAATGCATAAGGAACATGTTCCGCTGCGAAAAACATCCCAAACGTGTAGATATAAGAGTATATACGGAATGCATTTTTAGATGTTTTCCCAATGTTTTCAAGGAATGTTCCTGAACAAGAATGCGTCCCGAGTGCATAAAGAATATGTCCCAAAAGCATATTTGGGATGTATTCCTACAGAACAGGCGAGTACACTATACGCGGGCACCGAGCTGCATGCGTGCAAGAAATACAAATTCAATACACACACGCACATTCTGGCCGCAGGGATCTGATCTGAAGCACCCCGCCATGGCAGCACTCCCGAAGGCGTCCACGTCCTCGCCGGGTGCCGTTCCACGCCATCGCACGTGCCTTGGCAGGCGCTCGCACAGCTCCTTCCCTCTCCGAGTCCCCTCACATCGACGACGCTGAAGAGCCATGGCAGGCCCAGGCGTCATCGAACATCATGGCCGATGCGCGTGCACAGGGCCGCAGGGCCGCAGGGCCGTAGAGAGCGGCACACGATGGAGACAGTATCTCAGGAACGTGGGCAGCGGGTGCAACCAAGGGTGCCGTTAGCTACGGTGTCGGTGACGCCCTCAGGAGCCATCTCCGCGCGCAGCCATTCCCGCTTTGCAGCGTCGAGCTCCGCATCGGCCGACGCCGCGTGCTTCATGATCTTCCCAAATTCCCACACGGCACGTGCAAATTCAGGACCCCTCACGTCGTGCCCCGGAGACCCGCCCTCCAATACCTTTTGCCACCTGCCCCACGTGATCACCGCCTTCTTACTTACCCACCCCCCCACGCTGGCCCCAACAGGCCTCTGCAGGAGAATCAAATCCCTCAAGGGAGATGCCCCCCCACGCTGCCCCCAACAGGCCTCTGCAGGAGAATCAAATCCCCCAAGGAGATGCCCCCACGCTGCCCCCAACAGGCTTTGCAGGAGAATCAAATCCCCAAGAGAGATGCCCCACCTGGGTTGGGCAGCCGTGCCACGTGGGCCCGAGATGCCGGCAGGCAGGCTGCATGCAAACCGACTTGCATCGCGCGTGGAATCACCAAAATCTAATGAAGAGGCAGGCCACAAGCGAGCGGCTGTGATCTTCCGGATTGCGCCTGCCTCGGGCTGAGAGAGCGCTGCTGCCGGGCAGCGTCTAGGACGGGCCAACTGGCTGAACGCAAACCAATGAGAACCTCTCCCCCGGGGCCCACGCCTATCCAGGAGACGCATTCTGGCTCGCGCAACGCGAAGGAACGGACACCGCCAGCCAGCCAACAACGGTGCCGGCCTGAACGCCAGCTGGCAGACTGTGGCACTGCATCTTCGGAGCTCCTGATTTTCTGGGAAAGAGGGGGTAAGGCCTCCCTCCTCGCAGAACAGTCCAGATTCGCACCACAATGGTCTGACCAGACACCCTGACGTCGCCTTCCTATCACAGCAAGAGGCACGAAGGGAGGTGAGCCAGGCCAGCCGAAGGCGCCGGCATCCTCCATGCGGGTATGGGGAGAACGGCGGGCTCGAGACACGCACTGGGCGAAGCGCACGCGCACGAGCACGTGAGTGGGATATTCGGACAGGTGCTTCACGCTGCGAGGCATTGCAGTCCTCAAATTGCGCATCGCCATTGCCAGCTCAGCGGCTGCTTCGGACTCACCCTGCACAACGCCCTCCACTCAACACCCCCTTGGGGTCACGATCGTGCCAACAGAAACGGCCTCACGGCGCTGTCCGGGCTTTGTCCTCCGTTGGCCGTCCAAGCGCGGAGTCCAGCAGCTGCGGTCTGGGGCAGCGCTTGGGCCGCCACGCCGCGGAGGCCCGGCATGTATCCTCGGCGCACCTCGCTGCGGGAGGCACTGCTTAGATCCTGCGCGCCGCGCCGCAGCATCGTCGAGCTCCAACTTGAAATCGACGGCTGGCGGCACAGGATCCAGCACAGAAGCAGGCGTGGTTTCAAAGCGGTATCACGGTGCTGGGTTCGGGAGAGACTCGAGGCTCGGAGGCAGCAGCGCATGCAAATAAAGGAAAACTTCGAGTGCGCGGCGCAGCGGGGACGTGGCGAGCGCAGCACCACACGGAGAATCCACGTGGGCGCAACACCGGGAAGGGCATAGGGCCGTGGTTGTAGTCCGGCACGGGCACGGACCGCCATGCTGGCGGCGTAGGCACCTAGTTGAAGGTTGTGCTCTGGCAAATAAGGCTTCAAGCACGCAGCTTCGTACCGCCTGTCTACCTCGTTAGCCCTGCAGCAAACCCCTCTTCCCCCTCCTGTGTTTTCCGCCAGAGGCAGTGGTCAAGACTGGGAGGAACCTTAATTGACTACGGGCGGCTGCATACACCTGGCGGTGCGCATCGGACGCCTACCGACGTGCATCAGGTGGCTACAATCACCCGACATCGTGCATCGGACGGCTACCGAACACCTGCCGTCGTGCATCGGACGGCACCGCGCTTCAGGCAGCTGCACAAGAGCACGTACCGCACGTTGGCGACGTAAGCGTCATGATAGCGGCCGACACGGATGAAGGTATGTGAGCTCATGTGAACCAAGTGCGCTGCATCTGACGACCCCACTCCCTCCCGCCAAGCTCACTGGCATTGGGCTTGGCGGCTGGATGACCCGTTAGTGCACACCGCCCCTGGATCTAACGATGCTCAGACCTCAAGCGCTGGCGCACAGTGGCTCCATCTCCACGGTGGGCATGGGCACCAATGCGGACAGGGCCCCACCTGGTACTGCGTGCACAAGCTGGTCCGCCGCCAGTTCCCCTCGAGCAGCTCCTCTACCCGCACTCACCGCCCGATTTGCAGTACCTGCCCAGCCCGCTAGCCCCAGCTGCGCACGCCTAAGCATATGCCATTTGCCGGCCCCAAGTCCGCACACCACTTCCGCACCTGGCGTGTCCGGCTCCGTCAGGTGCACGAGGAGATGCAGCGCCAAGGGATGGTGGGGGGCGCTGCGAAGGGCGGACTCCAGCAGATCGCGGGCCTTCGCGGCGCCTCCCTGCATCAAGCACTCCTCCGGTGTTCAGCGGCCGCGGTCGCCCGCACTCTCGGCGGCCGCGCGGCCCCCAACCCGCGTTCTCCGCTACCAGCAACACCATCGCGTCCTGGCGACAGGCAGGCGTCACCCATCTCGCAAACGTGGCGCAGGCAGCGCGGAATGTGAGCATCGAAACCAGTACTCGAAGCCTCTCCCCATTCCTCACCGATGGCGCCGCAGCAGCAAAAGGCCGACCTCCTGCAACCTCACAGTACAGGGAATGCGAAAGAGAAGAAGCAGGGAAGTGCGGCCACGTGGCAGAGTTCTGCGGCTCTCCCCGAAGAGAGGCGTCGGCTATGCCGAGGCGATGCGGCAGGGCGGCACCTTTAGGCTCCCATCGGCATCATAGTAATTCCATGGCGAGCGCATCAGCAGCGCCTCGGCAAAGAGCACTGCGGCGTCCACGTCCTGAACGCCCCGCGCCTTGCCCACAGCATAACACGCCTGCTCCAACGGAGAGCGCCATCGTTGGATGGAGCGAGAGAGATAGACAGAGACAGACAGCCAGACAGCCAGCCAGACAGACAGACAGACAAACAGACAGACAGACAGACAGACAGACAAACAGACAGACAAACAGAAAACAGACAGACAGACAGACAAACAGACAGAACAGACAGACAAACAGACAGACAGACAGACAGACAAACAGACAGACAGACAAACCGACAGACAGACAGACAGAGCCAGCAGGAGCCGCCTGGAGACCCCCGAATCTGGGGCGGTCAAGAATCCCTGCCTCGCCAAATCGACATCTGAGACCCATATCACGGAGGCGTTCCATAGTCGCCATGGATAAGTTCCGACTGAGTACAATGACTCGGACGCAGCGAACAAAGCCTCCTGAGGGGAGCACCAGACCAATGGGGACACAGGGCGGCTGCCCGTGCCAGAGGTGCCCGGGCGCGGTTAGGGGAGGGCACCACCTCGGGGAAGCGCTGGAGCAGCGCTGCCAGGGAGTCGGTGTACTCCGGGCCGGCAGTGTGCTCCACATAGCGCGCCTGCAGAGCCTGCAAACCTCCGAGCCCAGCGCGGTTCAGGCGGTGACAGCGCATGCCCGTGCCATGCGCCTCGCAAGCCGCCTCTGAGATGGCCACATCAGCGGCGCCAGATCACCTGAGGAAAACGGGTTAGGCATTCGGTCGGTGTGCACAATACTGGGTTGTGGGCGCGAAGGCCGAGGCTTAAACAGTGCCTGGTTCAACTGGATGCGTCGTTCCGAAGCTCTACGTGTAGGGATCTGCACGACGGGGTGAGTAAATGGGGACCGTGTGACGAAATATATGCAGTTGCAAAACTAGGCACCCCTACTGCTGTGGTGCCGTAGATCCCTGTTCGCTTAAAAGGTCGACATCCGACGCCTGGATGAGTCCAAGAGAGCAAGTATTCGGATGGCAGCCCCTCATCATGAGAGTATTTGATAATAAAGTATTCAGATGGCGGCCCCTTGTCATAAGAGTATTTCAGAATAAAGTATTCAGATGGCGGCTCCTCGCCATGAGAGCATTTACGAATTGCGCAGAAACGCGTTAACGCCATTGCCCACTCATCAAACATGCCCCAACCAGAAAAGTGAGCAGTTGCCAGATAGCATGACTGCGTGATGGTATCTAACGCCACCTGTGCGAGCACATAGGATGTCTCCCAGCAACGTTGTGATCGACCAGGGCAGGGTCGAAGGTCATAAATGCTGCGGAGGGATTCACGGTGCAGTGCCACTTCCGCTTGCACAAGAGAACGGGTGGGCGATCAGAAAAGAGAGAGAGAGAGAAGAAAAAGAAAGAGAGGTGCGTCCATGATATGATTATCGGGCAGAAGGCATGCCCATGGACGCACCCTCGTATCGGGCAGAA
>LGRX02022545.1:5751-18295 GCA_001247695.2 Cymbomonas tetramitiformis
AGCGCAACTATTGGACGGTCACAACCAATGTTCGCAGCGCAGCTATTGGATGGCCTCCATCAATGTTCCTAACGCTGCTATTGGACGGCCTCCATCAGTGTGCCCAGCGCAGCTATCGGACGGCCACCATCAATTTTCGCAGCGCAGCTATTGGACGACCTCCATGGATGTTCCCAACGCAACTATTGGACGGCCACCATCAATGTTATAGCGCCTTGTGGACGACTGATGGGCGAATCAACTGGGCACGCACATCCGTAGGCCATCAGCAACTTGTTTATTGATGGAGGTAAGATCAATGGTGCGCTAGGGACATTGATGGAGGCCGTCCAATATGGGTGCGCTGGGCACGTGGAGGCGATCAACGGGTGCGCTGGGAACGACCGTGGAGCCATCCAATAGCTGCGTTGGAACGTGGTGGCAGAATGGTTGCGCTGGGCACAATGATGGAGGCCGTCCAATAGCTGCGCTACGAACATTGATGGAGAGCCGTCCAATAGCTGCGCCGGGAACATTGATGGAGGCCATCCAATAGCTACACTGGGAACATTGATGTTCCATGGGTTGCTCTGCCATCGCATGCCCGTCATACAGGAACAACCAGCGTAGCCCTACCATCCTTTTGAGCTACTGATAACTGCTCGAGCGCCCAACACTCGCCCAAGCCTCACGCGCATCATCCGAAGAGGTCGATTCCTTGTGCACCAGATGGGCGGCGCTCCATGCGCCACGGGGGCGGGGGCGTGGGCCGCTTCCACGAACAATGGCGATCAGACTGCATGTTGCTCTGAGCTCTGTGCTCCTCCATGCCAGGATTGTTGGGAGGGGACAATCTGTGATAGATGGGTCATGGGGTGGTCGAAGGCTCATGACAAGACCGAGCCCTGCCCATGGGCGAACTAATCCACAATTGACTCTGTGTTGCACACGGCAGATGCAGGTTACGGTATTTGATAAGGGGTCCTCTCTGCGCGTGAATGTCCGGTTTCTTGCGAACTTCGCTGCGTTAGGATCTGCAGGTCACACTCTGGTTTCTATTGGCTGCTATCGGGGTTGTATCTGATTCGAGCTACGCCGCTCCGTTGTGCTGTGATGGCGCAGGTGCCTTCGAGCTCCCTATTCGGGTCGGCGAGGCGCACCTGGTGGTAGATGGGGGGCAGTACACGGTGCAGAAGTACACCCACAAGAAGAGGAGCAAGACAAACGCGAGAGGGAAGCCGAACAGCAGCCAGCGGCCAAATGACACCGTGTCGCTCTCGGGATAGAGTTGACCCCATAAAGCACTGAAGACAATGTTCGGACCTGCGGCCGATCCCCTCCAACCCCGCCCCACCCTTTTCAAAAGCATCGCTCTTTGCTGCAGAAGTGCGGGTTATGTAGCGGAGTTGCCCGGAGCAGCTGTGAGGGTACTGCTTGACACGTCGCCGCCAGAAGCCCGTTAAGCTCGATCTTCACCTCATAGCCCTCTTCCTCCACCCTTGGCTCCCCGAGTCCCGCCACTCACCAATGCAGCGAAACACCCACCAATCGGGCACAGGGCGGCTGCAGAGCAACGCTGATCAAACGCCCCTGCCACCGGTGTCTGCGAGGGCGCTCGGCGGTTCCGGCACGTGATTGGCCCGCGGTCGGGAGTCGCACCAGTGCCAGTGAGGGTGCTCATTCCGCCGATGGAGCACGCGTAAGCACAACTCAGCACGACACCTTCTCAACATGAAACCACCGCCAACACTTCTGAGTTAATGTGCAGAAATAGCGGCAGCCTATTCTGTGCGCAGGGCACGGGACGCCAGATCAGCGCTGCAGCACACAACTGACAAGATGCGGTCATGATGAAGCAAGGGTCGTGCCACCGGTCCAAAGGTGTCCGGTTTTGTGCCCTCAACAAAGGGTCCCACAACCCCTAGATTCTCGGCAGCCTGGCGGGTCCCGCTTCAGCAGGTGACACGCCTTTGGAGATCCCAAAGCAGCCCCACAGCTGCTGCAGGCACTGTCCTAGTATTTCCCGGACTCAGTCGAGACGAGCGCATCCCGGCACTGCCAGCCGTCGCGGCATCGGGCTCCCCGAAGACTCTGTGTGAGAGAAGCCGAGCCCCCGGTGTGACTCAAACTGCAAGATTCAAGATTGCAGCAGATACCGGCACAGCGGCGTTCCGATGGGTGCGCTCAGCGCTCGCCCCGGCCAATGGTTGGCTCACGCCATCATGACTCAGCGCTAGCCCCGGCCAATGGCTGGCTCACGCCATCATGACTCAGCGCTAGCCCCGGCCAATGGCTGGCTCACGCCATCATGACTCAGCGCTAGCCCCGGCCAATGGCTGGCTCACGCCATCACGACTCCGCAAAGGTTACTCAAATGCTCGTTGACTTCGAAAAACAAGCTCCGGTGGCGATAATACTCTTGTGTAAAGACGCTTCGCACCCGGGACGCCATAGCCCTGGCCTCATCTCCCTATGCTGGAGGCGCTTCGCACCCGGGACGCCATAGCCTTGGCCTCATCTCCCTATGCTGGAGGCGCTTTGCACCCGGGACGCCATAGCCCTGGCCTCATCTCCCTATGCTGGAGGCGCTTATGCTTCAACCTCGGGGCTTGCATATCTTGCTAGTGGAGACCGCACGAGTCAGAAGCCAACGCTATGAACACTACCTTTGGGTTTCTGGGTCGAGCCGCGCGAGGGCTGAGAAAGAAGGGAGAATGCCAGGCGCTGGGGTGCCCACCACGGCTGTAGCGCTTGAGGAGCATTGCCTCATCTGCAGACCGCGCGGTGGCTGGATGCCCACTGCGCAGCTCCATGCCGTCAGATTCCATCAGGGCACAACATCACCGGCTGTGGAATTGAGTCACCAATGACTAAGGGTGCCAAGGCGGCCGGTCATTCATCAGCGAGCAGACTGATTATCAGCTGGTAGCATGCAAGCCTCCACATCCCGACCAGTGGCGCCTGGCAGTTAAATCAAATCCTTCATTCGAGCGTGCCCGCTTGGGGAGTTTTCCTAGGGGCAGAGGCCACACAGACCACAGGTATATCTACTGGGCACATCACGACGGTGAGATACCAGGATTGGGCAGGGTCGTCCACCGCCCACGAAGGAGTGTCATCCGCCTGTGGACCTCGGGCTTCTGCGGCGGGCAGCTCCTTCCCTACCACCTCTTGCTCTCGCTCATCCGTCGCCGCCTGCCCCTACATGGCCCCCTCCACGGAGCATCCTCGTTTGAAGTGAGGCGTACTCCCTTGAGCGCCGAGCTATGCAGCACACGCCGCTTGGCATAGCAATCCAAGCCCCCCCCCAGACCCTCCTTATCCGAGAATTGAGGCTATCCACTGGGTGATATCCACATTGAGGCCTGTCAACTCAGTGCAGATTTGAGATTCAGATGAACTTCTCATATCTCCATCTCGGTGAGGCAGCAAGGCCATAGTACCCCCTTTGCCCATCGCTGGACCGTCCAAGCAGAAATCACCGCCTCCTCCCCGGACAACCAGCCAAGACTCCACAACCCCTGCCGGCCACTCAGCCAATAGCTCCACAACTCCCTGCCGGCCACTTAGCCAACAGCTCCACTCCCATCTTGCAGGCCATCCGGTCCAAAGTTACTCTCTCTCCGCATGCCAACGACCCAAGCAGCACCTTCATCCCCTCGCAGGCCGTTCAGACGATAGTTTACTACCCCCAACTGAGGCAGATACCACATCCTTAGGATCATCGGGCATTCGGGTCTTCCACAACCCCTCGCTATTGGGCAGTCATCACATCGTTGGGATGATCAGCGGTTGGTTGGGACACGGACCTCCACCCCTTAGCAGTCGCCACATCGAAAAGCTGATGGGCCCTTTGTGAATTCGATCCCTCCCCCTTTGGTGTCAACTCCACATTCATAGAATGATGGGCCATTTTGGACCATAGTTCCCCCGAGGACCGGCATACCCTCTAGTGAAATCACCGACCATAGCTCCCCCGAGGACCGGCATACCCTAGTGAAATCAACGAGCTCGTGGGAAGGGATGTCGGCCTCCTCATCATCGCCCTGAACCTGCCTCATCACTGCGACTGCCATAGGCACCATCCTGTGCCCGACCCCACCACTCCACCCCCACTCAACCTGCCTCATCACTGCGACTGCCATAGGCACCAGCCTGTGCCCGACCCCACACTCCACCCCCCACTCGACCTTTACAGATCAAATGGTACGAGTCAACGATTCCAGCGGGGGCACTTTTTCAACAGATGGATCAGTGGCTTATAGGAGATGGACGGCCGCTACTGTGAATGGTACTGTAGAGTTGGGATGCCTACGTCGCCTCGGACACTGCCACCGATGCACTGGTTTTAGGGGGGTGAGGTTGTTAAGGTGGCCGGATGAAATTAGGGTTATTCGGGGAATGTAGCTTGGAGGAATTAGGGTTGTTTCAGGAATTCCGGCTGAGATGAATATGAGATGATGTGAAACAGGGGTGTGCGGGGTTTGGGGATTCACATGGCAGCAGTGGCGGTATTGGAAAGCCACATCGACCAGAAGGCGCTCACGGCTATGAAACCCTGAAGAACCCACCGTGGTAGACTCAATTATAGCATGTGCCCACAGATGTTGATTATACCAGACTCAACTAAAGCGCATCCCCGTAAATGTCGCGCAACAGGTGCTTTGCGGAGAAAGGGAGTCTTTCCAACAGCGCTTAGAAGTGCGCGGAACCCACAACAACAGGCGAAAGGCGTGCCCCCGTCTCAACCCCAGATCTGCGCAACAGGGTGATGCAGCAGCCGCAGACGGTAAGGAGTGTGATGCAGCAGCCGCAGACGGTAAGGAGTGTGATGCAGCAGCCGCAGACGGTAAGGGGTGTCTCGGAGAGTGTGACCCACCAACAGCAGACAGCATGGAGAGTGTGACAAACGAGCAGCAGACGGCACGGGGAATGTAACACACCAGCAGTAGACGGCGTGAGGAGGCACGGCGAGTATGACGCACAAGCAGCAGACGGCACGGAGAGTGCGATACACCTGCAGTAGTAAACGCAGAAAGTGTAACAGACCAGTAGTAGACGGCACGGGGAATGTGACACACCAGCAGTAGACGGCGTGGTTGGACCCCAAGCTGCACCAGCACTAGAAGTGCCACACGGCGATGAAGCCCTGACCTGTGAGCACACACTCAGCGCATAACTCCCGCCTGGTGTGAAACCACAGAGGCGCTGCTTCGGACTGGGGCCCAGCAGTTCCAAAGGAGCACAAGATTGCACTGCGCAAGGCCTTGGGCGGGCTCACGTGCCGGGCAAGATACGTTTATATGCGCGCGACGGCGCAGCGGCGGAGCACAAGATACGCCTCTATGCGCGCGACGGCGCAGCGGCGGAGCACAAGATACGTCTCTATGCGCGCGACGGCGCAGCGGCGGAGCACAAGATACGTCTCTATGCGCGCTCACCTCTCGATTGCCGCTGCCATAAGAAAGGAGCCGATGAACAAGAACAGGCTGTCGTTCATGTACGCGGAAGCCACGGCATTCTGCGGACAGACTCCCCAGTGATCCTCGGATCCAGCTTCGAGATCGGGCAGAAGGGTGGCATGGGTGGAGGCGCAGCGAAGCCCAAAACGGAAAGCCTCTGGGCGACTTTCTTTGAGCTGAAAAGAGGTTTTCCAGCTTTGACGAAATTTGCAGCTTGGCTCCGAAGTTGTAGTGATTCGTGGTGCCCTACAATAGGTGTTGAAGTGCCGGCTCCCTGGAGTGCCCACTTACCTTGTCCGCGATGCCAAGCAGTGGTAACAGCGGGATGGGCAGAAGCGCCGTAACCGAGAAAGGGATCGCCTGCAGCACCAGAGTGCCGAACACGCCCCGTGGTGTCTTACGCTCTTTAACAGCCCGAAGACTTACACCATCAGTTTATGATTACCACCTCAGAGTGATTTTAAGCAAATAGCAGGGTGAGCAGCGGTTTAGCGAAGCCAGCCGCGCCAGATTTGCGGTATTCGGTGTCAGGTACAAGCGCTCAGGGCTGACTGGTCTGCGCCGACTCAGATGTGCGATGGCGCATCATCAGAGTTTGGCGAAAGCGATGAGTGTTGAGCTTCGGTGCCTTCAACCTCGAGGAGTTGAGGAGGATACGGTGCAACCCCGGGAGTTGGACTTTTCCGGTCGGCGCATCGCGAAACAGGACATGAGAGGGCTGCACAGCCCAACGCCACTGCCAAAGTTGCAACCAGCAAGAGATGCAGAAGAATCGGAAGATACTCACCTCTGACATCCACCAACCCGCCATCAGAACGGACACTGCTGCCATTCGCGTAACCTTGGGCTCCTCAGGCTGCAGGTCGGCGAAGCACCCGATACTGCCAGCCGCGATGAGAGGAACAATTAAACGCAGAAGAGGTGCATGCCTCGTCACTGCGCGACTTAGACGTTTGTAGACTTCGATACCCTGTTGAGGCAAGGAGGAAGCTCAAGCCCTTCGCTTAGGGTTATCGATCAACGCACGATCAACGCACCCGGCCCTAACTTTACAGCTCCTTCCCTTTCGTGACCCAAAGCCGAGAAGGAGGAACACCATTGCGATACGAACAGCAGAGGTGAGGTGACATGGTTTTCGCAGGGCTACCTTCATGACGTTGTGGTTGCCGCCGAGAGGTTTGTGGATACTCGTATGCGGTGTCGTGAGAAACAGCTACGTGGGCAATGAATATCTTGCTAGCGAACCAATATGCACGCTTGGCATAGCGCAGGGACAGATATCGGGGGCTGCTCTGAGCGGTTATCCGTGCATACCCATCCCCTCCGTAGAGAGAGATCGAAACACCAGACGGCGTCAGCCAGTAGCTGTCAGCCAGTAGCTGTTCAATTCATGCCCATATTTTGAAAAGTCTGAGGCTCACCGAACTCGCAGTCATGAAAAGAAAACAAGACCCAGGGAATAATGATGAATTTATGAAATGATATCGAATCTCTTCTCGGACGCTTCCTATAATAACATAATGCTTTAATGGTGAAAATGAAACCTTCCCTACACTTGTTTCGGAGATTTCGAGAGCACAACTTTTCTTTATCCGATAGGAATACTTAGGCCAGTCAATCTAAAGATCTCCACTAGGAAGTCTTGGCCCTATCAACACCCGTGGATCTAAAAACACCCACTCTTTAGATACGATAATCGTTATGAACTATTTGAATATGGAAATCTCAATGTATCCGAGACTTCCCCCAAAAACACCCAACAGCACAATATGGGATTCGTCATGTCCGCGCGATGCGGGTGTCAATAGGGACCAGGCTTCCTAGGCCTGTGACTGTGTGACATGACATGACATGACATGACATGACATGATATGATATGACATGACATGACATGACATGACATGACATGACATGACATGACATGACATGACATGACATGACATACCAAGGGGAGTAACACATGGGGGCATACCCGGGGGTCCTGTCCATGGGGTAACCATGGACAGGTGATTTGTGATAGTGCTAAGTTCCGGGGGGGGTACCCCTGGGTTTGAAGGGTAGGGTTGGACACGAAAATGGCATAGGACTAGAAACAAGTGGGCTCAACCGCAGCACTATAGTACGACAGATTAGAGACAGTGCCCGCCCATGTGGACCCCCGCCGCACAAGGTTGGCAATCAGACATGATTAGAATCAGATCAGATCAGATCAGATCATATCATATCAGAATCAAAATCAGATCAGATCAGGCGAAAATTAAGTAAATAGACAAAGTGTGTCGTCGTTTCTAACATCGTATTGCGCCTATGGCAACAAACAATATACCAAAATGTAAGTCTAGATGAGCCCACTTTGCTCACCAGCTTTCATATGGAAAGGATAAGTATTTCAAGTTTCGATAACAATGCGCGGTCTCTGCGAAAACTGTCGATTCCACAAAAAATGGCGTCATTTCATATATATTGCGCCTATGACGACAAATAAGGTACCAAAATATTCGTCTAGAAAAGTTATATTGATATACTAAGACTTTGCCCGGAAAGGTTAATAAAAATCTGCTCTCTGTTTGTTATCATATTCACGGGGAAGCCGATTCCCCCCCCACTGTATGGGGGCCTGTTTCTCCTTGCGTCACCCCTCACTGTGTGTGGCATGTGTCACCCGTGACCGTGTCCCCGTCACGTTAGCCTTCTCTATTTAGACAGTCCGTATGTCTGTCTCTCTAGTTTTATGCTATTCCGTTCCGAGCACCCAGCACTGTGTTTTCTCGGGACCGCATTGTATATATGTATACCTTATATATATACACCGATATCACCCGTTCTATCACATATAGCCACAAGAAATGGGTACCAGATGTTGGAAGTGACGCCCCGACTGTCATTCCTATAGTTAGGGTGTATGACTATCACCGGTCCCGGAACCCTAGACCCCGAACATATAACGGGAAGTTCTCACTTAGTCACTTTTGTTATCCGATCTATTCTGATTATCTGACTCACCGAATATACAATCCAGCTGATATATTCAGCACGTTTGGTCCCACGCACTCTCAATTTTACACTGCGACGTTGGCGCTAAACACCGCGACGCTTGAGATGGGGTGAGGGAACCGCGTTAGAGAGGTTTTCGGTATGGGCGGCATGGCTCGGTTACGGACGCGTGGTTGATTGGACATGATTGGGGCGCGCGTAACATTTTACATCTTATTTTCCGTGCAGTATCGTTGGGCTGGATTTTGTTGTTTCTGGTCACTAGTACACCGTCCGGCATTGATCACGTCCTTTCGTCCCACACGACCGCGTATTATTTGCTGTTTCCCCGATGTATCCTCGACGACCCGCCACAACTCGCAAGCCGTCGCCCAAGCCGTTAGCCTCACCTCGCATTATTCGCCTCACCCTGTCTCTGTAGGCATTTCATCATGGGCACTTCTACGAGATCTCACACCGCGGCCGCGCGCCGCTCCCTACTAGTTACCATTTTCGACGATGCCGCAGCCAGGCATGCGGCTACACCAGCCACTCCTGCAGTTGCGGCTGCTCCGGCTGCCCAACCAGCGGGGGCGATGTTCCTCGACGCGGTCAGACGTCTGGCGAAGGAGTCCTTCGACGAGCGTGCCGCCAAGCTCGTCATCATCAAGAAGGTGTACGACGACAAACATGGACGTTTTGATGGTACGGAGGTGAACGTCGGCTCCGTTTTCGCCCGTCTGGTTCTGGCGCTACGGGACATTTTCGTCACTGAGGAGGCCGCGTTTTCTTCTCTGTTCGACCTGGAGGATGCCACCCTGCCCGTCCGCGCTGAGGCGAACAAACTGCTGTTTTCGACACTGGAGTACATTATCGCTCCGGTGTCGCCCGCGGCAGACTGGATGGAGTAGCCTTCGGCGGAGGCACACCCGTTTGATGGGAAACGGGTGTTGCTGGAGATCGCCAGGATGCTTCTGGATTCCGGCGGACCCTTTCAGGGCACCGCAGACCTTCTGGCCATTAAGATCACCCAGTTCGACCCGTCGCGGACTATCTCCGCCTTCAACGCCGCTCTTCGATCTGCTCGACAAAAGAGCACCCTCGACGACATGGAGGTCAAGTCCCTGTTCATCAAGTCCCTCGACCCGGTTTTCTATGCCCCGGTTGTCAACCGGCTTCTGTTGCACGACCAACGTGCGGCGGAGTCCCTTGCTACCATTCAGCAATGGGTCCGTGAATGCTACGCGCAAAACGGGACGGACTCGCACGTCCCGGCTGCTGCGCGCAAGTACTCCGCCCTCGCCCTGACTGGACAAAGCGACGACGAAGACTACAAGACCATCTTCAGCGAGCTCCGCGACCAGCTCTTCGACATGAAGAAAGAGATCAAAGCCCTTCACAACCGTATCGACGACACCAAAGGCTTCACGACCCGCAACGACAAGAAGAACGCCATCGGACGAGGTGGACATGGTGACGGCAGCCGCTTCGCTGCGGCGCCTCTTCCCGATCACGGGAACTTCCCGCAGAGCTACCGTGGGAAGTCTTCGAAGAAAGTGGCTTTCCACAAACCCACCGGTACGTTCGTTCCGTTGTGCGGGAACCCGACATGCTTCGCTACGGCGGAGAAACATTGGCATCGGGACTGCCCGAACGGCGGGCCACGCGGGCATGTTGGCGCACACGGCTTCAGCGTTGTGGACAGCGAGCATGGCGTGGGGATTAGTATCGGGCCCCTCCGTCCGTCCGCTCCGGCCGCTCCGGCCGCTCCGTCTGATGGACGGAGCGGCCGGAGCGGACGGAGTGGACCAAACATTCTTAACATTCTAAGATTTCGCAAATTAGGGCTCCCATACTTAAGCCCATACTTAAGGAGTTTAACGCGTCGGTCCGCGTTGACGCCTGCGTTTTCCCATACTTAAGAAAATTAAAAAAAAATTCTTCATACTTAAGGAATATACACTGACTCCCCCCTCCCCCCCTAACCAGGGACTCAGGGGGTATAACCCAGTCGTATGCGAGTGTCAAACGTGCGTCAGAGAGACGAACCCAACGACAGAGCTTGACAATCGTATACGATTGTCAAACGTGAGTCAGGCAGTAACCCTGTGATTTTTTGCATCCGCCCATGCCCTCCTTGGCAATACTTAAATCGCTTGAGGCCTTTAGGAGGATCATTTCCCATTCTTTCCTAGTCCGGTCTATACGGGCTATATAGAAATTATTAATGAACACGCGATACACAGTTCTGACAATCGTGTACGATTGTCAAAACTGTTTCCCAAACGAATTTATTTGTAATTGTTTTGTTGTTAGTAAAAATTTTACACCGAACCCCACAACAATAATATGGGGGGGGGTTTTGAAATCTAACGTAGAGCAAAATGACAGATGTAAAAAATCTGAAATCAAGCATTCCAAAAAATGAAATCTGAAATCTAGCGTAGAGCAAAATTAGCAAAAATTGAAAAAAGGAAATCTAACGTAGAGCAAAATGACAGATGTAAAATATCTGAAACCAAGCATTTCAAAAAAAATGTAATCTGACATCTAGCGTGGAGCAAAATTAGCAAAATTTGAAAAAAGGAAATCTAACGTAGAGCAAAATGACAGATGTATGTGAAAAATCTGAAATCAAGCATTCCAAAAAATGTAATCTGAAATCTAGCGTAGAGCAAAATTAGCAAAATTTGAAAAAAGGAAATCTAACGTAGAGCAAAATGAAAGATGTAAAAAAATCTGAAATCAAGCATTCCAAAAAATGAAATCTGAAATCTAGCGTAGAGCAAAATTAGCAAAATTTGAAAAAAGGAACTCTAACGTAGAGCGAAATGACAGATGTAAAACTCTGAAATCAAGCATTCCAAAAAAGGAAATCTGAAATCTAGCGTAGAGCAAAATTGGCAAAATTTGAAAAATGGAAATCTAACGTAGAGCAAGATGACACATATAAAAAATCTGAAAATCAATCTGATTGTCAAAACCAGCTTTTCCGCAGACTCTGAAATACTCAGACGTTAGACCCCCAACGAAAGCCTGCAACCATGAATACCACCCCCCCCCAAAAAAAAAAAATGGATGGGGCAAAACGGTACTAAATGTTTCGAAGAATGTATCTGAGAATAGCCAAAAAACAAATGAATGGGGCAAAACGGTACTTTAAATTTTTCGAAGGATGTATGCATGAATAACTTAAAAACAAAAATGAATGGGGTAAAATGGTGCTAAATTTTCGAAGAATGTTTTATGAATAACCTATAAATAAAATGATTGGGTCAAAACGGTGCCTAAATTTTTCGAAGAATGTATGCATGAATAACCCAAAAAAAGATTATTGGGGCAAAACGGTGCTAAATTTTTCGAAGAATGTTTGCATGGAGAATTCACTCCACACATAATATTGTGAAGTTTAGTCAGAGTTGACATCGGTTAAAATTGTCAGAACCAGCTTTTCTGCAGACTCTGAAAGACTTGCAGACAAAAAACAAAACAAAAAACCGGACAGGTTTGACAATCGTGCACGATTGTCAAAACCGTCTTTTCTGCAAACTCTGAAAGACTTGCGTGTCCGTGCGAGTCCGAGCCTGCGGTCGTGGTCAGTTTTGACAATCGTGCACGATTGCCAAAACCGTGTCCGAGCCTGCCGTAGTCGCCAGCTTTGACAATCGTATACGATTGTCAAAAGCTAGTCCGAGCCTGCGGCTGTGGTCAGTTTTGACAATCGTGCACGATTGTCAAAACCGTGTCCGAGCCTGCCGTAGTCGCCAGCTTTGACAATCGTATATATACGACTGTCAAAAGCTAGTCCGAGCCTGCGGTTGTGGTCAGTTTTGACAATCGTGCACGATTGTCAAAACCGTGTCCGAGCCTGCCGTAGTCGCCAGCTTTGACAATCGTATACGATTGTCAAAAGCTAGTCCGAGCCTGCGGTCGTGGTCAATTTTGACAATCGTGCACGATTGTCAAAACTGTGTCCGAGCCTGGCGTAGTCGCTGCCTACTGCAGGAAAATCGTTGTTACGCCAAAACTTGTCAGACCAGTTCAGAAGCCAATTTATAGCCTCTACAGTAATCGCCCATATTTAAGAAAACAGGGATTTTGGGCCAGCCAGCCGTACTCATCGAGTTGGG